>JAAMXU010001418.1:0-19179 GCA_019693545.1 Chaetoceros muelleri
CCAGTTAGGCTATTTTGTTATGCCCAACGGATTACCCCATACAACACAACGGTTTGCTTGATCCAAAATACTGTAAATTTCACAAAAAAGAGGGAGAAGAGGAACAGCAAGAAAATTGAATTTTGTTATTAAACTCTTTGTCAAAAATATGACTTTTCTGTATGCACCATGTAACACGTAGTATGAAAATGTTGTGTTTGTTTGCCAATAAAAGGAAACATGTAAAATGCAGGACGAAGAAGTTGGACTTCGTCAATATGTACATAAATTCTCCATAATGAACCCTACTACTACTCTACTACTTCTAGAGCTCTATGATTTGTCCATTTGCGGCTGCAAGTTTCACTGCCCGTTCCACGATTTCTTCACAATTTAAAGTACCCAGCACTTCTACATCGTCGTTATCTGATTCATCCCTTTTAAGATTGCTAGAGCTACTCAACATTGCATTGATGTTCCGTGGACCATTGCCTGTTCGATTCTCCTTTCGTGAATACGCCTTGGTAACTTCCAAAATGGCTGATCCAAAACTTCTAAATTTCTTTTCCTTGATTCCATTGCAGTTGACAAGCTCCGATTTCGTGGTAGGTAACTTGACGATAATGTCATCGAGGGTCACATCATTGAAGATCATGTATGGCTCCACGTGTAATCTCTGAGAGAATGAAAATCTCAACATTCTCAAGCTTTTCCTTAAATCTTTTCGAGTTTGAAGAAGGGCCTGACGTTTCGCGTCCTCGTTTCTTGTATCCTTAAGATGCAAACCTGCCTTGAGTTCGTCTGAAGCACATTCGGCATGATAGTAAACGTGATACCATCGATGAAAGTGTTCATTGTGTGTCCATTTTCCGATCCGTTGTTGCCCCTTTTGAATCTTTTCTCGGCAGCCCTTACACGTGGCCAATCGGTTTGGAGATGCTTCCCAAATGTCTTTGCCATGGGGTGTTGCCTTAGCCATGAGGGAATCATAGTCACAACGATGCAAAGTTGGCACCTCTGATTTGACAAGCCAAGTTGGGGATACGAGAGCTGCTGGTGGCATTGACTCGACAGCTGGGAAAGAAGACATGGTTTTTGTCGGAGAATTGTACACTGAAGTGTCCCTTTCGGATCTCACCATGTGAACAGAAGAAGCTTGGACTCGCAGGTACCTAGCAATGGCATATTGAGCTGCAATGATGCGAGGTTCGCAGTACACTGTCTTGACACCAGAGGAAAGTTTTACCTTGGGACCAAGTATTTTACAAGACCATTGACCCTCCTTGGCACCACCAGTTGCCCTAACTGGCCGGACGGTTCCATAATGGTCACAATCTGTGGTAAAACGAAAGCTTATACCATCATCACTGTGATCCTTGATCTTGGATGTTGAGGACATGATTGAAAGTTTCTTGATAAGAACGTTGGTTCGTTGTTGTTCGTTAGTTAGTGCATGGCAGATAAGTTAGTTGGTAGTGTCATTGATCGAATCGGATCAATTGATTGATAAATCTATCAGTTTTCTTTGTTCGTAAAGGAAATTTTCACACTCTCACAGACTCTCACTATTCAGTCACTGTTCTCAAAGGCCATTTCATAGACATCTTATTGAAGGGTATTTATGGTGCAGGGTAGTACGTAGGTACGATAAGGAGTGTTCTGTACCTACGCAGTACGCAGTACTGTAGGTGCTACTGTATGCTGATTTATGTAAAATCGTGGCGTGTGGTGGCTGGTGGCCGTCCTCTACGCTCAAAAATCCAACGGCTGGTAAGACCCCTGTGGTGGCGCGGAATAGCTCCCCCGAGTAAGACATTACTGCTTTGCTTCCCTGTATGTACAAGTACAGTACAAGTACCGGTACCATCAATTACAAGCGGTACATTGGAGTGGTAGAAACAGGCAACAAACAAATACCGTACACAGTGTAAAGGAAGGATTGAGCTTGTTGAAGTCTGTCGTCACAGATTTCAGATTTCTCATCACCACCGACCGTCATCCCTTTGTTGGGTTCCTTGAACACAGTAAAAAATTAAATAAAGACACAATATATAATCTTTCAAAATGAAGAAACATTTCGTCATAATTTTATGCATGATAATACATTCATCGGATGGATTTAGTTCATCCGCCAAGCCAAGAGCTTCGTCACTAGTGGAACGCTCGAGCAACGATATTTCTAAACAAATTCTAGCTTTGGCCAGATCAGGGAAAACAAGGCAAGCCATTGATTTATTTTACACTGCATTCGATGATCCTAAATATAGAAAAGGAGGACAGATTAATGCAAGAATGATGAATAATGCCATCGGGGCATGCGCGAGACCGTTCAAACCGCTGTACAAGGAAGCATTTGATATATACAATTTTGGAATGGAAAAGGGTCTAAGACCCAACGTTTACACGTTTGGAAGTCTCATGAGTGTATGTGCTAAAAGGGGAGACGTGGCCCAATGTAAATCATTGATGAAACAAATGAGAGATTCCGGAATTAAACCAAATTCTGTCATTTATTCTACCGCGATATCTGCCTGTGAACGCTGTTCGCCGCCAAGAAGTGATTTGGCGATTGAGTTGCTCAAGGAAAGTATCAAGGAAGGGTCCATGGAAGGTTTTATGAATATTGTAGGTTTCAATGCGGCAATATCGGTCTGTGCAAAGTCAGGCGAGTGGGAACAAGCTTGTCAGATACTCGATGAAATGGAAGGAAATCGCCCGGTTGACAAAAAATCAATTCTTCTTGATTCCGATGCCTTCATTCCGAAACCAGATGAAATCACATATGGAACTGTAATGGCAGCATGTGAAAGAGCCAAAGAGTGGCATACAGTTTTGAATCTTTCAAATCGTATGGAAACGCTTCGTCAAGATTTAGAAATGGACGGTATGGGAATATCAAGCGCTTTGCACGCATGTCAGCAATTAGCATACGGTCGTGATGCACTCATCTACCTTAAGAAGATGAAACGGTTGAGCAAACAGAGCGATAGTAGAAAAGGAAGAGGAAGTCATAGGCGTAAAGCCTTGAGGGGTCCAGATGATGTTGCCTATCGTCTCGCTATATCTGCTTGCGCTAGAGGTGGATTGATACAGGAAGCTCTTGACCTTCTCAATACCATGGAACAAGAAACGGGTACAAAACCTGACGTTGCAGCTTACACAGCTGCTATTGGGGGATGTGTTGAATCGGGTGATTATATTCAAGCCTTTGAGATTTTGAATGAAATGAAAAGCAAGGGAGTCCAGCCAAATGTTATAACATATTCTGCCGTTATTAGTTCATGCGCATCGGCAAGTGCCATGGCCGACAAATCGCAGAAAGATCCTGGTAAACAGCGCGGTGTAAACTATTCCCAGGTGGAAGAATCATTGGAAAATGTTCAGAAACCGATGCAGGCTGCAATGAAGCTTCTGGAAGGTATGAAAAAAAGCGAGAGCAAAGAATTAGAGCCTAATATAGTTACATACAATGCATCCATCAGGGCATGTGCGGAAGGATTGGACGACGATAAAGCTTTCAGGTTGCTAGATGAGTTACTACAAAGAGGATTGAAACCTAATGTTGTGACGTTTGGTTCTTTGATGACAGCATGTGAAAGAGCTGGTAATGTTGACGGCGTAAGTAGAGTTTTCCGCTTGATGAAAGAGCAAAACATAGAACCGAACGAAATTGTGTTTGGAGCTGCGATTAGTTGCTATAGAAAAGCAAAAGAATCGCATCGAACCTTGGCGCTGTTGCGGAAGATGATAGAGTCAAGACTGTATCCAAACACAGCAACATTCAATACAGTGCTAATGGCTCAAATCGAGTCTAAAAATATGGAAAAGGCCAAAGCTGTCTTTAAATTGCTCTCTTCCGCACATTCCAAGCGCGCCAGTCCCAACAGGCAAAGTTACTATATAATGATCAAAGCCATGGCTGAAAATCTGCAGCCGGCCAATGCAGAGCACTACCTTTACAGAATGAAAGGAGATGGTTTGAAACCGGATGTTGATTTGCTTACGGCTATCGTATCATCTTATGAACGTTGTAAGGAGCCAATAAAAGCGCTTAACATGATGGAAGCAATAAGAGAAGAAGGCTATGACTTCTACCAGATGAAAATTTTTGATGCAGCTTTTAAGCAAGGCGTTAAAGTCATTAATAATGTAGTTGGGAAAGGATTTGCAGGTAGTAATCCGAACCTGAACGAGACAGAACAAGATGATGAAGTAGAGAGATAAATATTACTCCATGTTTTTTATTTTTTACCGTAATACCGCATGTCTACAGTACTACCAAGACACAAAGTTCTGTACCAAAATTGCAAGAATCAAAATTCAATAACCAATTAGTTAATTCAACAAAGAAAGCACAAAATGAAAAGCCAAACACAGTACCGGTGGTAGTAGACCATTGAGCAATACTAAGAAAAGAATGTCAAGATATTTTTGTGTTTTATTTAGACCCGTATTGTATTCTCTTAGTCTTGATTTCTTGGCCTCATCTATGTTTTTATAAACTGTGGAGCATCTTGATATTGTCTCATTCTATATATAGCAATTAATGTAAATGTGAACGAGAGTATATTGAGTAAGAGTCTTCCTTAAGAAGCTGTAGGGTACTCTCTTCTGGACATATTCTCTGACGTATATTTAAAGTGGAGTGGGTTGCCGGATTATTTTGCTGTACTCTTTTCCTCATTTGCTTGACCCCCGAAGATGCTATGGATCTCACTACTTCCAACGATTGCATTTCACCCAAACGCACATGAGTTGCAGTCCACTCTTTACTTCCAAACTTTAACAATGAGAACGACAGCGCAGAGATATCACTTTGAGTGTTACTTGGATAAAGATGTAGGGCACCTGTCGTCAATCGAGAAAGAATGGCGAGAGCTCTTAACTCCAATTGATCTGTTTGTTTCTCTATGAAAAAGTTGTCATTCAAAAGCTCCATCTCAAGTGTTTCAATGGCCTTTCCGTTAAAATCTTCCACGGTCAATGCGATAAGTCTGCATGTACTGATGATCTTTCTTCCATCGAACTTGATGCTGTGGGGATTAAACTGTGGTACTTTTGTACTGATGGGAATATTAGAGGATTTGGATGGTTTGGAAGTGTTATTCCGTGGAGCAATCCGAAACGTCCACCTATCATAATCGTTGGCAATCTTTTGCAAATGTCGCAGCTTTAATAATTTCAATTGGTAACCTTTTGGATTGCCTTCTTTTGTAATGCAATCATCATATCCATCATCGTATCTAAGATAATTCACCATGGCTCGTTTTTGAGCTGCGTAGTCGTACTCTGTTGTAATTTTTGTCCCATTTCCAAAATCGACAAGGTAAGTGAACTGTTGCCCCATACCAACATCTAACAAAGGGTGCATTGTGGCAATACTTGCTTCTGTGTAGCCACTACCATCGCCATTCACAAAGCCAAATTTTGCAAATAAATGAGTATCGGTATATTTCCCATAACTAACCATTATATCTTGCATGGGTGGAATCCTATCAACGGCTTTAATCATGAATGAACGTTTGAGATTGTCGTATTTCCACTCAACATTCGGTTTTGCATGATGATCCCACATATCTAAAATTGGACTCATGGCACGACATCCCTTGGTAAGGTCTACACCGGCCTCCTTCCTGTACAGTTGAAGCTCTTCCTCCAAAGATTTTGTTCCAAATATGCCAATTATTTCTTCCTCCTTTGATGGAGGTCCTGGGCCAAAAGATCGGGAAATCACATTCAATCTCATGGTAATATATTCTTTCTCTGTTACATACTGACTGAATTCCTTACTGATTTTGCAAAAAGCTGAATATTCCAAGTGCATCATATCCTTATATCCTCTCACTAAACGAAACGTTGGTGTGAGCTTTCCAAAATAAGAAATGAGTTCATCTTCATCCCATAGCACAGGATGAGAATGTGTGCTGGTTTCATGTTGCATTTCATCAAATGACGGCAACATTTCCAAAAACTCGACAATTCTATCATGGTAAGACAACTCTGTAACCACTACCCCATCATCATTTTTCTCCTTCTTCCACACGTTCAACCCCATGAGCTTGATCCTTACTAGAAACGCCGCAAGAAAGGCTCCACTATCCAATGCATTTCCTGTTATGTCATGGCGTGCCAAGAACAAGTTATCCCTAATCCAAGTATCTCGCATGGCATCAAGATCCCATATCAATAATTTACGTGGCAACATCATGACAAGCTCGTTGGGATTTATGCTATGACCGGATGACGATGACGTTTGTGCCACACGATGGGTTCGACGTTGAGGTACAGGATCCAGCAAGGGGTGACAATAAGCTCCTGCGGTCTTGCAGACATAATTTTCAAGAAAGTGATGAGAACGTTGCATCAAAGGATCAGATGTATTCCAATCTGGAACTCGTGGGTGCAATACATCGTACTGCAACTTGTTATGTGCAATAGTATCATCTTGTCCGGTGCTCTCCTTTTGTTGATCAAGCCCAAAGAAATTTCCAAGACGAGGATACTTACACACAAGACCGGATCCTGTCAAGAGAGCAGTTAAAATGCAAAGGAATATAATTCTCAAGTAAACTAGTTGCCCGCCATCCTCATCATGGATGTTCTTGGGACCATGACTTGTTGATTGTGATGATGTTTTGCGATGTTTTTTTGTTTTCTGATGGGTTGGTTTTAATTGTTGGCTCGTAGTTGACGTCTCATTCTTGCTGTTATTGCGACGGCGTAAATTCGACTTACTCTTCATATTGTCAATAATAAAACGGGTAAAAAAATGTAGAATGCTTCGTTACGTAGTGCATCTGTCCGTTGAGCATTGTTATTTCTTTCGGCTTTCGGCCGTACATCGAGCGTAGACCCCTGTGTTTTTCTGTTCGGTTTGCGGTTTGCGGTCAATCGGCGATCGGTCATCGATCATCATATTATATAAGTATCGAAACCTCTTTTCAATTAATGAATCTCTTGTAATTTTATGCACTCCGTTATTGCAGTGTTCTGAACCGCGCAGTTAGTGTTCACCCATGTACATATTGAATGCCATAACGGGTGGGAACAATCAAATATCAAGAAGGCTAAAAGTTAGACGAGGAGCTGGTCAAGCCACGAGAAGAATAAAATGCACATTCTGTTACGAAAGATGTGTAGCGTTTTTTACTAAAAGCATCTTGAATGCAGTCATAGCGGCTATAATAGTGCTCTTCTTTCTGATTGTATTTTTAAAGATCTTGACACCACATGCTAGTACGCTACGCGAAGCATTGCCTGGTTCCATGGGAATTCTCAAACTAAAAAATCGAAATCCAACAACAAACGACGACAACAACCCTATGGTCTCCTTCAGATATCCATATTTTGGGTCGTCAAAGGTGCTGGATATTCAGAACAACGCGCCATTGGGAGGAGGTCGCTTTATAGAGTGGAAAAATGGCGATTCTCCTTATGAAATTACGTCTGACGTTAAAGACAAAAGTGATGAACTGGCCCGTGAAAGACGTGCCGCTGTGAAAAATGCCATGCACCACGCATGGGGAGGGTATAAAAAATATGCTTTTGGTTACGATGAGCTCCAACCAGTTTCAGGAATAGGAAATAAAAATTGGTTTGGTCTTGGAACGACCCTAGTAGATGCATTGGATACATTGTGGCTCATGGGGATGAAAACGGATTTTTTCGAAGCAAGGGATTGGGTAAGAGACCATTTAAATCATGATGTCGACCATCTAGTGAGTACGTTCGAGAATACCATTCGCAGTCTGGGTGGATTGCTTTCAGCCTATGCTTGGAGTGGTGACGAAGTATTTCTTGAAAAGGCTGAAGATCTTGGTAAAAGATTGGTTTATGCTTTTGATTCTCCTACGGGTATCCCATACTTTCAAGTAAATCTCAGGACAGGAAAAGCTACGAATGAAAAGTGGTCTCCTAAAGAAACTCAAATAGCTGCTGCTGGATCATTACAGCTGGAGTTCAGACATCTGAGCAAATTAACGGGAAATGAAACCTACGCAATACGATCTGAACACGCCATGGATATGATTTTATCATTGATGCCCCAAGATGGGCTTTATTACACAGCAATTAGAAACACGGAGTCGAAACCCAGCTTTGGGAAAGTAGGGTCAAGAATAACGTTTGGAGGACGGGCAGACTCATTTTATGAATACCTATTGAAAGTTTGGTTACAGGGAGGGAGACTAGAAACAAAATACAGAGAAGCCTATGACAAGTCCATGGATGGTCTGCACAAGGTTCTTCTGCAGTATAGCACACCTTCCAATCTTACATACATCGCCAAAAAAGATGCTGCCACTGGTAAACTTATTCATGAATTTGAACATTTAGAATGTTTCATGGGAGGTAAGAGAACTTGACAAATAGCTTGCTGTTGCCCATATACATTTCTATTCACCATGGTTGTCGATGTTGTCCCAGGTTTGTTGGCACTTGGTGCTTACACTGATCCACTTGGTCAAGAGTCTGAAAGAGCAAAACGGGACATGAAAACTGCAAAAGCAATTACCTACACGTGTTACCAAATGTATGCCCATACTGAAACGGGACTTGGACCTGAAATTGCTGGTGACTTTACTACTAAAACTGTGCTTCTGAGAGGGAAGAAGAAAGTACTCCCCCACAGCTACGACTTTCGACCAAAGACAGATGCAGCGCATTACCTATTGCGACCGGAAGTTGTTGAGAGTCTTTACATATTGAACAAAATCACAAGTGATCCGATTTACAGGTATGATTTATCCGCACGATGGATTTTGTTTTCTTCCCCCATCTTATTATTCTAGTATGCTGAAAACTGACATTGATGTATCTTTTTCTTTTCTTGGATTGAACTTCATCTTCACGTATAGGGAATGGGGCTGGGAAATATTTCTTTCCATTGAACGTTTCTGTAAAACGAAATACGGTTATGGATCATTTCCTGATGTTAGAGATAGGAGTCGAGATCCAAATGATGGCATGGAAAGCTTCTTTCTTGGTGAAACTTTGAAATATTTATACCTTTTGTTTGATCCAGATTCAAGTATAGATTTTAGCAGTGTAAGTTTGTTTAAATTATCTAGAATTTCCAGCATGTATCTATGACTCATCTAACTCACCTGGACTGCAGCATGTATTTAATACAGAAGCTCATCCTCTTCCGATATTTGTAGTTCCATAAAAAATAATGAAAGAGGTAAAAATGATTTTGAAACTTTTTTTCCTTGGACATTGCTTTTATCTTTTAAATGGCGCGAATCCCTTGTACGTGCTCCGCCCGTCCTCCCTCTCTCCTCTGCCCCCTGTGCCTCGGCCGGTACCAGGTACCTGGTACACATTTGGCATTTGCTTCCTCATAATACACTCGAAATCAAAGAAGTGAAATAACGAGCAAGCTAATGCGGCAAATGTTAGTAATCTACCTCCTTTCTTCGACTTTCATTCTTGGGGATTTAATTGCACTTACATGTGGATCAAGGGATGCTGTGATATGCAAACAGCCATCGCCCTCATGTATTAGAGGGGGCGCCAGTGACGATGATTTGGAATTAGATACATTCATCGAAAGCCTTATTGCCGACATTAGTGATAGTAATGATGAAAACAATGTGACTCCAAGTATTGCACAGGATTCCAAACTAGTAGCAGATATTACGGAGGACGAGGTAAATGTCACCCCAAGAGGCAAGACGCGTAAGAAGCGTAAGAAACGCAAGATCAAAAACAAGTCCAAACTAGCCGTGACGACAAAGTTAGATGAAGCGCCGCCAGTTACAGGAAATAAAAAAGTTGATGAAAATGAGGCTGAAAAAGAGATTGAGAAAGAGAATGAACAAGATATCATAGAGTCTAAAGAAACGCACGTCTCCCATCCGGAACAAACAATATCTCAAGTGACAAACGAAACATCACATGATCGAAGAGAGAGCTCTCATCCTGAACGCTTTGAGCGATCAATTTATCCACCAAATACGCTGCAACGATTTTTGTTATCACAGGGTTTTATTGGTAGAGTATTAGCAGCACTGACGGTCTTATTCTCGGAGGTGATTCATAGATATATACCAGACGTATACATGTTCATTGAGTATCTGTCGCCACGTCAATTGGTAGCCAATGAAAAAGGGAGAGAGCGACAAGCTCGTGAAGGGGTACATTCTCAGTATGCTGCGTTTGCTTCTGGATCGACTGTTGGAGGCAAAAAGTTAAGCAAGGACCAGAAAAAAGTAATGGATGCAGTTGCATTGACGAAGCTAAAACATGTAAAAGGAGGGGTGAAAAGTGGAAAATATGCGTATTTATCCTCGATATTTATGAAGAGACATAATCTTGGAAAATATGCAGAAGAAGCTAAAATGTATCAGAGCATTATCGCTCCGATACAGATATCGCCCGCTGAAGAAACTTATGAAATAGATACCGAAGATGAGGTAGAGACAGAAACAGAAGACTGGGTAGTTCAGGCACTGTGTGAGGATAATAACGGCAAGAAAAACGATCAAGGAAGGGACTTTACGACGGCTCCATCAGCAGAAACTATTGTCACTTCAGAAAGGACGGGAATGGGGGCTCATTCGTCGAAAGTGAGGAAAAAACGGCAAACTTCTGTGATTGATGCAGCAAGAGGAAGTAGGGTTATCACCAAGACTAGAAAGGATTTAAGGATTAAAAGTAGTGATAAAGATGGAGGGGGAGGTGTATTGGGACGTTTGCGAGCTGTTACCGCAAGCAGCGGGGTAAGTTCTAGACTGCTAGGTGCCTATCCAGGTGACGCCGTCCCGATCACAGATGCTGCAAGCAGATATGGCGTAATAGAACTTGCGAAAAGATATGGATACGGGGATTGGAGTAGCGATGATGAAGAAGAAAGTCGTGACGGAGATAATCAGAAGAAAAAAATTAGAAGATCTCGAAAGAGACACAGGTCTATTGGAAGGAAGCACACTGATGAGTTTCCTGGGTTGTCTGTATCCTTTGAGCTTGGACTATCGTCGCCGTCGATGAACAGTCAAACTAGGTTGAAGCGTAGTTCTACTAGTCCCATTCCGGCATCACAATTGTCGAGGCAGAAGGTAAAAGAGAAAAAGTCTAATTCGTACAATTTGGTGGAATCAGGTTATAAAAATAATAGAGACAAAATTCGATTGGAAAAGACTAGCTCGAACACAATGGCGGGTGCAGAACGTCAAAGAAACCGAGTAAGGCGCCCCATGGAAAGAACTTCTGAAGTTTCTCTTAAGGGTGTTACATCACCAAAATTGGAACAAAGCGATAGCTTGCGTCTTTTCATGAAACACCGATCATCCCCCATTCAAGCGCCGATGAAGAGAATTAGGGATCATCACAAAGATAAAACTGGTGACGATAGCGACCCGTGAGCTAACAAATAATTAAAATATATAAAGGTATGTACATATTGTTCAGTCTGAACTTTACAAAAATGAAAAATACAGCAACGCGAAAGAAAAGAATTATTTGCAAGAAAGGAGCGACGACCGATGACCCCCCCCTGCCGTATCCGGCTACGTATGAGAATCTAAATTACTCGAAAAGAAACGTCCTTCCAAACGTTTGTATTATTTGAGAAAGACTATTTGCGCTGGCAATGCCTTAGCTGTCTCCTCGAGATTATCTCCTTTCTTATCATTGTTAATTGTTGAGATTCTATTCCGGTATTCAATCCACTGAATCCACATCTTTCGATCTTTCTGATTATGTAAAAGATCTTCCATTGAATTATTCATAACTTAGGTTGATTGTAGTTTTGATAAGCTTATAATTTCAATTTATTCACATCCTCGTGTGTCGAAGTTATCACCTCTTAGATTTTAGTTCGTCCCTTGACGTCATTTGAATCCCCTTGAACCCGGGCTATTAACAGCTAATTAGCTGAGGCTCCTCCTCTTTGATCGAATTGAAACGAATCGAATTGTTGAACCGAATCAGTCATGAGTCAAGCGAATTGTCAGACCTTCCGACAAGGCTCTCGCCAAACTCAACGTGATACCAAGACGGACTCCCGAAAGAGCCGCAAACCTGCCACCAGTGCATCAAAACCCTTGACTGTCTCCAAGAACAAGACGTATAACGCCAAACTTGCCGAAGAATACAAGCCTCCCTTTACCCTGAACTACAAGTGAAATCCTCAAGAGAAACTCAAGATGAAACTTCCGAATCCATATGTACAAGGTCAATTCGAAACTTTTATGTTTCCTGTTTGTGCCTCCGAAACCAAAGTCGCCGATCGTGCCCTTTTCTATAAGGAATATCTCGATATTCAAGTGCAAGCGGAACTTGAACCGGACAATGTGCCCTATCTTTATCACATGTTCAAACACTGTCTTAAGGATCAGTCCCTAGTCGATTGGAATAACATTACTGAAAATCGTTGATGCCAGAACAATTGATATGTATGCGACGGACATCGATACATTCATCAAGTATCATGAAAGTCAAGACAGTGAGGACCTACTCCATGCACAGATATCTTACATGAGGGAGCTTATCCAATAAAGAGCCACCGAACAAACCCCTTGGAAAATTGTACTCCCTCTGGATCTAGTACCTCCCTCCTGTTTGAAATGGTTTCATACCTTACTAATGCATCCAGGATTTAGCCGTATGAATCAAACCATTGGAAAGCATTTCACGTTCCTGAGGATGCGCACTCAGATAGAAGACTTCATTTGCAAATGTGATACATGCCAGAGAACCAAGAATAATGTTGTTCCAGCTGGCCATCTCCCCTTGAAGGATCCTGAATTAGACCCCTGGTACCAAGTACAGGTAGATCTAATTGGCCCTTGGAAAATCGATCTTGGTCCTAATCTGAAGTTTTCCCTCCGAGCCCTGAGCGCAATCGATCCATTTATTGGCCTATGTGAGTTAGCCCCCATTGCTGATCCCATGTGTGCCCATGTTGCCACTATGTTTCACAACTGCTGGCTATGCCGCTATCGTCCTACTCCTACAAGATGCATTCATGACAATGGACCAGAGTTCACAGCACAAGAATTTCAAGATGTTTTGAGTTATTTTGGGATTAAAGATGTACCTACTGCCACACGGAATCCTCAGGCAAACTCCATCGTCGAACGAGCTCATCTCACTATGGCCTCCATGCTTCGCACCATGACCCTAGAAACTCGTCAAAACAATCGCCCCTTCCTTTGTGCCGACCTGGATGATTTTGTCAAGACTGCCTTAGCTTGCACCCAACGAGCTATCAATGCGACCGTCCATACTGCCATCAAGGAAACTCCTGGAGCCTTCATTTTCCAACGTGATATGTTTTTGCCGATTCAGTCCTTTGCCAACTGGGAACTTGCTCGTACCTCCCGAAGCAATAATACTACCCGCAATCTCCTCATTGAAAACCAACGTCGTCGTCCCTTTGATTGGCAGCCTGGAATGGAAGTGTTAATTGAGAATCCTGGTGACAAAATGGATCCCAAGTTCATTGGTCCTTTTCCCATCACTCGTGTTCATACCAATGGCACTGTTACTATTCGTCGCCGTAATACTCTCCAGCGTGTCAATATCAGAAGAATCAAACTTTATCATCGTCCTGACTGAGATGGAGAAGAGTGCCGTATCCGGCTATGTATGAGAATCTAAATTATTCGAAAAGAAACGTCCTTCCAAACGTTTGTATTATTTGAGAAAGACTATTTGCGCTGGCAATGCCTTAGCTGTCTCCTCGAGATTATCTCCTTTCTTATCATTGTTAATTGTTGAGATTCTATTCAGGTATTCAATCCACTGAATCCACATCTTTCGATCTTTCTGATTATGTAAAAGATCTTCCGTTGAATTATTCATAACTTAGGTTGATTGTAGTTTTGATAAGCTTATAATTTCAATTTATTCACATCCTCGTGTGTCGAAGTTATCACCTCTTAGATTTTAGTTCGTCCCTTGACGTCATTTGAATCCCCTTGAGGGCTATTGCACCCCCTGGGGGTGCCTTCTTCTCTCCTTTTCTTCTACACAGTAGGTACGTACTGTGCAGAGTTAGAAATAGGAATTACAGTACGAGGTACTGGTACTGGTACCTGCTGTAAACCACAGAATTTAACCGAGCGTCGTAGTAACTGTACATGACAACATTTCACAGTACTGTACCTCTCTCTCTCTAGAGAGAGCTAGAGAGAGTACCGGTAGTAGTTAGTAGCTCTACTGCAGTAGAGGCTGCTAGAGTAGTGCAAGAAATACCACCTGCCTTGCAACCACCCACAGCTCCGAGAAGGCGAAAAATAGACGAAAAATAGAAGAAAGGCGAAAAGAAGTGAAGCGGTGCAGAACAATTGCGCCCCCGACATATCACTGATTATAATACGTTTATTCCGTTTTTGTTCACTTAAGATGAACCGCTTACCAAAGGAGGCCCTACAGAACAATATTGGAGCCTTAATGCTATTGAAGAATGAAACTTCTGCAGCGAAAGAGCGCTTCTACGCAGCGATTAAGACTAAAAAAATATGCTCAAGTTGTTGCAGTCTTGCCGATCTAATACCGGATACAATATGCCCTAAAGTTGACGTCGAACCTTCAGGACTCATGTGGTTTGAAAATAGGCTTTTAAAAGAAACTTTACATTGCAATCATCGGAATGATGTTCTAGAAACCGTGCTGCCATTTGGCATGGAATACTTCCAATGTCCGATACGTGTGAGTACCTCTTGCGATGCCAGGATAGCATCCGGGATGAATTTAGCTCTCGTCTTATTTCGAGAGTCCAAACATAATATTGAGGATATAATAAATTTACTCAAGTGGGCCATAGGTTTAGAAGTTGAACACTCACCTGACGAAGTCGAAGATGAAAACGTTGACCAACTTCTTATAGCAATTGCTCATTCAAACATTGGAGTATTAAGATTGATGCAGCAGAATCTGAGAGCAGCATCGCAAAATTTATCTAAAGCTAGCTCAATTTTACATGATATCATTCAAAAGGGCCTGCGCGATCCGCAGCACCCATGGTCAAGAACAAGTACGCCAATAGATTATGTGAAGTTGACCATCATGATGAATCGTGTACATGTGGCCATACGGACGAACGACGATCACACTAGGAAGTATTATGACTCGCTATTATCTGTGGTGAATGTAGTATCTCATAAATCATTTTATCGAATAAAGTGGTTGGTTTCTCTCAGCACTTTTTTCATTAAAGGACAACTTAATCAGTCCGAAGAACATTTCAGCGAAGCTTTTGAATGCTACAATCAGATGCTTTACATTACTAGAAAAGAATGGGGTCACAATCATAAACATGTTGCAAATATTTTAGAACTCAAAGGAATAGTGCAATTTGACCAGAAGAAGTACCAAAATGCCATGTTAAGCTATCTTGCTTCATGGAAGATATATCAGCATGCTGGCTGTAAACTTGATGAAAGCAGGTTGCTGTATGCCATCGGCAGAACGCTACACGATCGTGAAGAATTTTCCGATGCACTTGGAATGTATCAAAAAGCAATCGCGTTGCGAGAAAAGATTGCTTGCAGCTCAAAAAGAATGAAAATTGATTCGATAGAGATATTATGTAATATATGTAGAGTTCAACGAATCATGGGCGATTTACCCGGTGCCTTGGAGACAAATGTAAGAGTTGTTCAACTGGCAAGTGAGATGGTTGGTGGTGGCGTAGCGGCATCAAGTCATGCATTCGTTAGGAATCGTATGATGATACTTGGGAATTTATACGTTGAGATGGGCCAACTGCCTGAAGCTATGGAAACATTTTCACAAGTGGCTAGAGGAAGCAGTGATAGCAATTCTATGATTATTAGTCATGCAAGGCCTGAAGTTGAAGATGTAGACACTAATTCATTTACAGTCAGAGCTGCTGAGCGGCTAGGGAAACTGGGAATAATAAAGCCCCATGCTGCTGCTGCTTAAGCATTTATTATTGAAACTAATTAATACCGAAAAATTCGGGGACAATTAATCCACAGTTGATATGTATGTAAACCATTTTAATAGACAGTAATTAGAAGACTGAGAGTTCAAGACATCAATTCTGAGATTAAACTAAAATTATGAGTTCTTGTTGTGTTGAACTCGTCATCTATTTCCATTTTCACAGTTATATTTGTTTTTGTCGTTATTTTTTATTTCGTACCAATATGACCATTAGATTCGGCCAATTCAAATTGCTCTCCAGCACGCTCCTAATTTGATCGGTTGAATCAATATCAATATTTCCAAGGATAATATCTCTGAATTTTTGAACTTATTTCCTTGCAGTGGCTTCGTAAAGTAATCTATGGTCATATGTCAGTATCATGTGTTTCCTCTTCAGATTCAATAGCTTCGTCAAGGTTCCCTGTCTTCTTCATCACTGGCACCATCAGCAGTGCTGGTGGCATGGTCATCCGTATTTGCATGGTCAGTTGCAATGTCATCGTTATTGTCATCAGTGGGAAAATTGGTGGGCACTCCTGGAGCTGCAATGGCGTCTGCTCCTGGATCTGCCATGTTATTTGTATCCATGGTTTTATTTGCAGTTCAGTTACATCAATATAGATATCCGCTCCTTCACTGAGGAAGGGATACAAGATGAGATTATTGTCATCAAGATTGAAACTAGTAGTGATGATGGAGGTGTCGGGGGGAAATTGAAAGTAGTAGTCATGGAGAAGATAGGCAGGGCCAGTGAGGAGGTTCTCGGAGTGAGCTTTGGTGTGAGAACAGTCCAAGAACAACGGGCAATGACATGCCACAAATTGAGATCAAGAAAAAAATATTCTGTCTTGTAAATATCCAATAGGACAAAGAGTGATACTAGCATCAGTAGTTTAGGCACGATGGATATTGTTCTTGGAGGGAGATGGTTCATTGTGCACTTGACAATAAGTGCCAAATTCAACCCTACGGTGGATATTGGCGTCAGGGGATTGGTCAAGAACAATTGCACAACTGAAGGACTGAGTATGTCGGATGCACCATTTGGCTGGAGTGTGAGATTCAACATTTCCATGCTATGTTGAAGCAGATGCACTTTCATGATGTTAGGCATTGGATTGATAGGAGAGGCAGGGTGGTAGTTGTAACTGCTCCTTGCATATGCTCCTTAATCACATAAATGAACTGTTCAAACTCAGGCACATGTTCATTTGCTGTGGCAGTGGTATTCAGCATTATATTATTAAGAGTTGTCAAGGCAGGGCAGACATCCTCAAATTCACAATCAGTGAGGATCCATTGCACATTGAAACCACAATTATGATAGAGTTTGATAACATGAGTAGTAGCGGTGATGACAACCTCATGGTCAACAAGGGAAGGCACAAACTCAATGGTTCCAAAATGAAGATTCCAAGAAATGGTGGTGAGAAATCTCATACCACCCACATGACAAATGTTGGCACATAAAATGACAGATTGGTGTCTTCTTGCTCAAATCTGTGCTAGAAGTGGGATTGTTTCTGGGGCATGAGCTGGATCAGGCGTAGTAAGCAAGGTCTTGCCCTTCAATATACAAATGTCAGGTCCATAGATGTCTATTGCATATTGTAAATCTGCACTGGTAACAGCAGTGTTTGGAATGAGTCCATGGTTGCCAAGCATACATTTAAGTACACAATCAGAAGGTTGACCAAGCATCCTGTGAGTTGGCAAGCTTTATCAACTGCTGTGATTTGTCAAGAATTACTAGTGTATTTACACTTTTACATTGCTTGTTGGACACGACAGCAGTGGTAGCACAAATCACTTTATCATGACCAAATTGATGAACTTTCAAATCTTCAGGACTTTGATGAAAGATTTATTTATGATGATTGACAATGAATATGTAAATGTCTTGATGATAGTTGTAGTCAACAAAGTGGCCTGAATTTCTGAGTTTTGAAAAGGACAAAACGTTTGTAATGGTATTTGGGTTGAGCCACACTTTCCCCAAGTCTCCATTTGATTGAATTATTGAGACCAGGTTTTAAACCAACAATTTTAATGTCTTGAACCAGGGATGCACACTGCTTTGGTTGTCCAGAAGAATCCAGGTTTTGTCGGCAATAGGATCAGGTGCTGGTTGGGCTTCAAGTAAGGCTGCAGAAGCAGTAGTAAAAAGCATCAAACAAGCAGCATGTTGTATTACTTTAGAGTTTGGGCATTCAGGGTCACCCCTATAATGATTACCCCAGCAGTCAAAACATGTGACTTGTTTTCCTACTTGCTTTCCATGCTTGTTGACAAAAACCATACTGTAGATATCATTGTCTCCTTTGTCTCCAGCTTTGTTGTTGTGCCCACTCTGATGTATCCTAGATATGGAATATCACTGAGACCAAAGCTGCATTTATCTTCCTTGGTGACTTTCAGTCCAGCTTCCTGGATTCTGCTGGTGAAGCAAGTATCCAACAACTGCTTCAGATGGTCATCAAAGGATCCCTTGCTGATGACTAAAAATTGTCAATGTATGTCTTTACACTTTCAATATTGCCAAGTAGCTGATCTACCTTGGCTTGGAAAGAAATGTCACCAGAGCAACAAATGTCCATAGGTAGAATGTTGTATCTAAATTTCCCAAATACAGTGATGATGGTAGTCAAGTCTTTGCCTCCAGGCATCAGGCAAATTGTATAATAACCATGTTCAGATGCAATGCCAAAGCAAATTGGAATCCTTCTAATTCCTGAAGTGTATTGGCAATATGTGGCAGAGTGTATGGCTTTCTTTTTATTAGTTTCTTGACTTTGCGATAATCAGCAATGAAACGCACTGTAGCACCCTTCTTTGGAATAATGAATACAGGCGTTCCCCATTCTGAATCTTGCACAGGTGTCAGCACTCTGATATCAACTAAACAAAGTAACTCTTTTCTAAAAGTTTCTTTGTTTGTTATTGGAACAGGATAACAATACCTAGAGCTGACGGGCTTAGCATCCTCGCACAGCTGAATATTGACTGGACGTTAAAATACCGTTACCACGCAATCAGCTAGGCAACAAATGATAGGTATTCTTGAGATGAGCAACCTTCCAATAGATAAGTAGCTCAATGACTGAAAGATAGATGGTTCCACCACTCAACAATCAAACAGTTGGCCGGCTGGATGAAAGGGCGTGCGTGGAACTGTAGAAGGGCGAATTTGCACTTAGAAACTGCAAACACAGGACGATTCTTGCTACTAACTGTGAAACAGACGCAACCAAGACGTTGACAGAGGGGTGCTGCAGCAGTTTGCTTAGTAGAAGGTACTATAGA
>JAAMXU010001420.1:0-13578 GCA_019693545.1 Chaetoceros muelleri
TCCTGAGCAAGCTCAAACAAGAACTACAAATCCTACATTCGCATAACCTTACCTGCAACCAAAAGTATCTTTTAGGAAATGAGACGGATGTGGCAATGATCAATCTCTTGGGGGTGAGGGGGGTATCAGATATCAAACTTTTTATCTACAAACACTTAATTGAGTTGAGTTGAGGCAAGTCGACTGCCACTTTTGGTAACTTCCTTAATAAAAAAAATCCAAACAGATGGTTCGTTCTCTTGAGCTACTAGCAAGAGAGAGAAAGAGAGCTTTTATTTTTATTTATTATGCGTGTGTATTTGGCTTGCTCTCAAGTCCGTGTAAAACGTAAAAAGGTTTCAAGAGAGTTTCAATACACGCTCTGCGGAGAAAGAAGTGTGTCATTATTATTACTGTGTGGCACTGGCTGTACATAATACCGCCGTATGTACTCGTCGTACCTGTGGTAGTAGGTTCGTCTGTCATGTTTCTATGGTCGCTGCGTTTGACACTTGGAAGAAATCTTTGCCAAAACGAACCATTGCAAGTTGGGAGAAAGATGGGCGGGGTGGAGGGGCGACAGTTATGGCGACAGTTATCGTACGATTTGTGCATCGTTTTTGGAGGTTGGAGGAGTGGAGGACGGAGGGCACAAAGCAATACACCAGTTAGGTAGGCTATCAGCTCTATCAGAGAAATCATTCATCATATTATCATCCATCATCCATAAACATTTTCTCAAGTTAATGAATGAATACACAGCTAAACGTAAATTCATTGCCTTATTTTAAACCACTTTATTTATCCAAATAAGAAAAGTAGAAGTAATCAACTCCGTGTATACTATAATCGGCATAAACGATAGTATCCGTCAACAGCAGGAGCATAGATACAGTCAGTTGTTTAGTAGACGCTCTTGAACGCACGCAGACTGCTGGTATATATATATATATAAAGACATACATGCAAATATAGGAATCATGAAGTTGGTGAAATTTCTACAAAAGCTGAACCGGGAAAATGTTACAATCGAATTGAAAAATGGAACCGTGATCAGCGGAACCGTTGTCGGTGTAGATGCTACGATGAATGTACATTTGAAAAAGGTCAAGGTGACAGTGTAAGTGACATGGGAGATGCAACATCACACTTTGATTAGTTGCAATATTTGATTACCCTTTCAAATTTATTTTGATTTCATTTACTCATCACTACCATCTACAAATAATACAGACGAGGAAAGAATCCTGTGTCCTATGCAACACTGTCAATCCGAGGAAATACTATTCGGGCATGGATATTGCCGGATTCCTTGAATTTAGATGCTCTCTTGGTAGAAGATAAAGTTAAGGCAGCACCCACTCCTGTGAGTGCCAGTGCGTCTGCGGGTGCCATGGGCCGAGGAAGAGGGCGTGGAAGGGGGAGAGGTAGGAGGTAGTTGCAGGTTGCAGTTGATGTACATTGGACATGTATTGCAAAGTTCAATGCTTTGCTTTATGGGTGGAGAGTAAAAGGGTCATCTATGCATTTGTATCCATACATGTCTTGCCATATGGGATGTATACAAAGTACCGTACATTATAAAAATAAAATATACATGAGAGAATATCCAAAACTAAAAAAGATTCCTTGGGCATGTGAAATGAGCCTTATTTTCACTGCTCTCCTAACACCAGTTACTAATACTAATAGTACCTACTACTACAAGCTCAGGACCAAAATGGATCTTCTTCATCTTGGCGAGATGCCGTAGTTCCCCCCATGATAGACTTGGATTGATCTGCTGCAGAGTTTGGCAATACAACATCATTTAAATCCATGTATTCTGCTCCCTTTTCCCTCCACTGACCTTCAATGTCGTAAAACAACCTACTTTTAGGGGTCATAACGTGAACCATAGCATCACCTAAATCTAACAGAATCCAACCAGAATCAGCATTACCCTCGGGAACGCCATTTCCCCTCAAGGCAAAGTCATCCCCAAAGGTCTCTTTTACATCGTTTTGAATGGCAGCTGCAATTGCTTGATTTTGAGGTCTGGAATTACCCGTACAGATTACGACAAAGCTACACATGGTAGATACCTTTGAGACACGCATGGCAATTATATTCTCGGCCTTTCTCATATCCGCAGCTTTGGCTATTGTACGAACAAGAGGTGCGAGTTCATCGTCTTCGGGAGGACCGTCGTCTACAAATGATTGATCGACAGTTTTATCGGCTCTCATTGGTTCATTTATAAATTCCATCATTTCATTTACCACTTTTTTACTTTGACGGCCACCACCTGGTCCAGCCATGGAGAGACTTGTCAAGCTGTCCACAGGAAGAGTTTTTTGAGAGGGTAATGTTGTTCTTGTCGTAATGGTGGCAGCAGGGGAAGAGGCGAAGAAAGAAGACCAGGCTGCTACTACTACTACTCCATACATTGGAATACAGGTTAGAAAAATATATACAATCTTGGCTAATCTCATCATGATGTATCTTGTTCCCTCCCGGTATTGCTATTGTTGTTGTTGTGTGAATAAAGAGGTACTTTTTGGTTGGATGTGTGTCATCAAAAATATAAAGAAAATATGAGCAAGTGTGATGAAGGTGTGTGTGTGATTGGAGTGACGGACTGGTGGCTGGAAACCACTTTTGCATATCGTACTTGACTGTTACTGTACAGCTGTGTACAGCTGTGCAGTACAGCATCGATGAAACATGAACGTACCGTACTGTACAGTTCAGTAGGTACAGCAAAGCACCAACCATACACTGCGCTCTGGTTGAGATGTCAATAGTTTCTAATTCTACTACTGCTACTCCTCATTTTGTTTGTTTGTTGATGAATGTTACTTTATTTGTATTCTGTTCATTTTGAATGTTACTTTATACTTTTTGCAGTGTACTGACTGTGTACTTCACGTCCGCACCCTCCTCCATGTAATGTTATATATTACTTAGTATACCACTTCAAACACAAAGTCCAATCACCTCTTACATACATACATGCGTTACTTGGAGGAAGAAGGTTGTTTGGACATGTAATATTGCTTACGAATCGGCTTCACCAAAACCTCCAAAGGCTCAATCTCTCTTTCCGGCAACAGTCCAAATTCCGTGCAAAAAAACATGAAATGTTTAAATGCAGTATTCAAATGCGGAGCCATACCCAAAGCCTCCAACGTTCCAAAGAAACTAGAATAGATGATCCCATAAACTCGAAACAATCTCCGAAATATCTGACCACACAATGCAGCAAATTGAGGCGTCTGAAACACTCTCAATGCATTTTCTTCATCGTCATCATCTGGAAACTTGGTCTCGTCATTGATTTGATCAGCAACCCACTGAAGGACCTTTTCAATGTAGACAGGAGCTGATACTGACACAGTAGATGTATTCTTTCCACTCCCTTCAGACCATCTATATTCAACACCCGAAGGAAATCCATCTCCAGGTCGAAATGAATTCAAATACGGATCCGTGGACATGACCGCCCATATGGTCGATACGTCATTGTAAAAATCGATTGCATGGACAGCTACCCATCCCGCACAGGATTCTCCCGGGGGAAGTCTTACCTTTGTCACGACAATGAAAATTAATATCCACCCACGAGAAAGAGAGAAAGAACCATCATGGAATGTTGAGAAAATAAAATTACACGAGTGAATGAATTGCAGTACTGCATTGCATGATACATCATGTTCATCAACGGAATGTGTATTCTCTAGCATCACTATATACTATACTATACGATCACAACGTACCGCCTCTGTTACACTACCACCTGCACCGAGAGTTCTTTTTGTGTATCCATGAAGACGATCTCTCATTGTACCACTCCGGTGACGAAGAGGTTGGAATGTTCCTCCAGCAGAAGAAGGGCCAGATGATGCTTTCATTATTTATGGAGCTTTAGAGTCAAAGTTCTTTACAAAGAGTACGCTGTATTTTAAAATGACAAGATTGGTCTTCTTAGATCCAATCAAGATATGTTTCAAGTTTGTTGTATGTGGGTCTCTTTTTTCACAGCAAGAGAGAGAGAGGGAGAGAAGAGGGAGGAAGAGGAATAAAATATGAAAAGAAACAACATAAAGTATGACTGAAATGAACGAAACGTACAGTAGGTTGCACTCCGACCAGCACCAAGAGATGATGGATGATGCCTGCGTTCAGTACCTGGTACTTGTACTGTACTTACAGTACGTATGTATTGGAAGGATCATCTATCGTCTGTCTGTTGTAAAATGTGTCGTCTGTGCAAAGTCTGTACCACATGATGCAGCAGCGTACGTACACGTAGTACAAACATTACAGTTACCGGTAGTTCCTTGTACTTTCGATGAAAATTCCTGAACACTTCAACTGTCAACTGTCAACTCTTTTTCCTCTTATATCTACACTACATACACTATTGATTGATTGATCGGTCCATCTATCTACGTATCTATCTATCTGCCTATCCTTCTTTCCAGTCCATACATACATTCATTATTGAGTATGAAGTATCAGGGGACAGACAGTATCAATTAAAAGAGTGACACAACGTTGGTTTATTCTTGAAGTTTATTTTCTACGATATTTTGTCCATCCGACATTCGATTCTTTTTGTTATCCTTGTATAAAAATTATATCATCATGATGAGGACAATCATGACAAATCTAGTGATGGTGATATTAGCTTTTTTTGTAGGTCCCTTGCATGATATCAATCTTTCATTGTGTCAGGCCTTTCATATTGTATCGCCTCTGTCGTCAAGGCCTGCCTTGAGCTTGCTCGGCGGATGGTCCAAATCCTCGTCCGACAGTGATTGTCGACGTCAATGGAGGATCTCATCGAATCATGTTGAACATTCACACGCTCATCGAATACCAACAATCACAACAAAAGGAACACAA
Organism: Chaetoceros muelleri; assembly: GCA_019693545.1. Lineage (NCBI taxonomy): Eukaryota > Bacillariophyta > Thalassiosirophyceae > Chaetocerotales > Chaetocerotaceae > Chaetoceros > Chaetoceros muelleri. The sequence continues at coordinate 4,870 of JAAMXU010001420.1, forward strand.
TTCACAACAAAAGGACAAAATTTTAAATCGTCAACTACTGCTTGTAACATGACGCCTACAACAATCGTTACAGAGACCATGTCTCCCAGCAGTGTTTTGGCTGTAATTCAACAAACTCTTTGTTTGTTTTCAAAATCTTCTCTTGGGACTTCTTCGGCTTCGGCTTCGGTGGCTCTTGAATCTATAACGGATGCTTTGTCTACTACACCTCCTTTTATTTATTTTCTGTGTCTTATTGCTGCTGGATTTGGTGTGCCAGTTTCAGAGGATGCCATGTGTATCTTTGCTGGGACGATATTACCTTCTATCTGGACTGCAGATCCTGGCAAGAGAAATAGATTGCTTTTGGCACTCTATGGGGGCGTGGTACTCAGTGATATTATTACATTCTGTATTGGAAGGGCATTGAAGATGGGGATTCTAGAACCTATTCGAAAAAGGATGAATTTGCAAACGGACAGAATAGAATTCTGCAAAGACGATGAGGATATTCCTAATATTATTATCAACGATGATAACATCGACCAAGAAAATAATGATGACAATGACGATGACGTAATTTGTCAAGTGGAAACTCCAAAGCTCCGAAAGAGAGATAGAGTATTGAAGAAATTAGAAAATGCAGGGGATTACGCTGGTTTTGTCATTCGATTTTCGGTTGGATTCCGAGCTCCCATGATGATTTTTGCAGGGTTCTCTGGAAAGGTGCCTTTGTCAAAGTATGTGATTGGGACATGCATTGGTGCCATTGGGAGTCTATCTCTTCAACTATCTTTTGGGTATGTAATGAGGTATAATCCTGCTGCAGTTGTGGGTATTATTGCCAGCATATCCACATTTGTGGCACTGGTCCCAGTGATGATTGGATTGATTAGTTCCATCAGTTTAATGTGGCAAAAGTATCGCATTCGACGTATACTGTAAATTGTGTTTTTGGTGGGTGGTGATTGGTGATGCCTGAGGATGATGACGGACCGGATATTGTATTAGTTAACTATAGAGCTATCCCATTTCTGTGTATGTACTGTAGGGTTATGAATGCTATTGTCATGTGCTGCATGTTGCAGACAAATATATGAATTGTTGAAATGAGCTTTAAAAAGTACATCATATCCTCTCTATCTAATGTATTATTGGCACGCAAACAACGTTTTTCGTTTTTCCATCATCAATCCATCTGCAGAGCGGAAGTACCAGGTACTGCTGTAGAGGTGATGGTTACTTACACGAAAGTTCACACAACGGCTAAACCTGGTACTTACTCCACCGCACAACGTCGTACTGTACTTGTGTGTTCTTTACTGAAACAAGAGAAATTATATTCTCTACCATAACAAACTGCTCTTTATATAATATTTTTGAAATTAATCACTATCGAGTATTATCACTCTATCTTATATGTAAATATATATATATTTTCATATATATCAATTCATTTCACATCTTCAAATCAATTCTCCTTCTCTATTGATCTTGTTCAGGTAAATTCAATATTTTGGTTCATCTTACGGTGAGTTTGATGAATCACTTGAAGCATCTTTGATGTCAACCTTCTTTGAATATCCATACAACCTTTGAACAAGTTCTTCAGCCATTTTTTGTCCACCTTCATAGACATCGTGTTCCAACACCAAACGGAGACTCCCATCTTCATTCGTAATCAATGTGTCATGTAAAAGCCCATTGACACGTTGGTTCAAACCAATAAGAAGCCAAATCCATTCCTCCTTGGAAAGCAAGTCTTTGATTTCATCTTCCTGGACCTCTCCTTTTGCTTCTTTCCTTTGGAAATAATCATGCACATCCTTGCAGTTACCGAATCCAGCAGCCTTCTTCAAATCTCCAAACGATGGTCTATCTTCAAATACACAACATGGAAACTGAAATTGTTCCCACATCTTAATTGAGACATCAGACAAAGCAATCTCTCATCCTCGATAGCAGTGTCCTTCTTTTATCCTTTTCGAGTTTTGTCAGATTTCTTCACTGAATGAGAATTCATTGACAGGATAGCATTTTGGTAGTAATCTTCTTTCTTCTTCAAGTCAGCAAGATTTTCCTTCAAGAGTTGCCACTCCCCCTTTTCTTGTTCTGTTGGTTTAGGAACAGCCCAGGCACAGTTCTTGTCAGCCAAAGTCTTGTATTCCTCACACAGATAGAGAGAAATGGACAGAGGTGATGTGTGTGCAAATGGGACGGGTTTCTAGTTTCTAGTACTCATGTGGGAGAGGAGGAAGACAAAGACGAGTACCGTGTATGGGTGATTAGCTAGCATGTGGCAGGTATCTGACATAGATGCTGCACTACAACAATAAATATTTGTAGGTAGTTTTTTCCTATTTAGCAGTTAACCTGCCGGTTAACTTGTTGTCAGACGTTTATTGCTGTATGTAGTAATCAATAGTAGTATGAAACAGTGTAGATCATTATTAAGCAGCAAAAGATAGGTATAAGATAGAAAGAAAGATGGCAAGATTGATGAGGAGTTAGAAGTATGAATGTCAGGTTTTAAGACAAAATGGTGAACATCATAGAAATTAATTGGAGAAAAAAGAGTAGATAGAGTGCAAGACAAAAACAATGAGGTAGGTGAAAGACAAATAGAACCATAACTGAGAATAGGATTTTATTTGACAATAGTTTTATTATTTCTATAAACTAGTATGAAAATAATTGTAAGGAATACTACACTGTCAGTCTTTGTACTACAGCCGTGCTGTTGTGCTCCCTGTCATTCCTCACACTGATTTGAATTTATTGCCTTTATCCAGACAATTCAAATGTAGTCATTCTGATCACCACGCGCATGTAATGCAGCTGATGGGATAGATAAAAATGGTAGTTTAGTAAGTTGGTCAATTGGTTTATTACCTGCTATTATTTTTCATATCCATCATTACTCATATTACTGTAATGTTGTGTTGTTGCTGGTTTGAAGTCACTCGTGACTGGGATAGTAAGTCGATTTTTCAGTACAGTATGGTACAAATGCTATGTAAAAGTCCGGTCGAATAATCGACTGTACGATTGACCAGAGTCGATTTCCTCACCCCATCCATACCTCATTTGGGGGGCTGGGGTATGTCCTCCTCAGTACGGGAGAAGTTAGGGGGGAATTGGTGAATGAATATCACTGGGAACAAGAGAAGATAATGCAATACAAAGATATTGAATCTGTTGATGTAAAAAGGGTAAAGTAATAAATTATAATATGTATCTTGTCGCATCGGAAACAGAAGCGTCCCCTGTCTCTTGACAGGCATGTCAACTATTAGAGGCTGACAATCATCATCATAGAACTACACAGTCATGGTACAGACAGTTCTACCGGATACCAAACACATTTGTTTTTACACGGTCCCCTTGAATAGATGATCAATGCATGGGATCAATTGCTCATCAATTCGCAACAATGATGACCACTAATAGCTTTTGATTGACATGCAATCCAACCCAAAATTGCAGCCCCCTCTGGCTAGCTGCTTCAAATGATTGGCATGGGAAAAACCTTCACTAAGGATGGAAACCATGACATTCATATCAATCAATTATTGGAGTTCCTAATATGTGAACCTATCCAATAGAAATGCCCTTCTGGCATTGCTTAGTACCTTTGTAAACAAGTCAGCTAAATTCTTAGTTGTTCCTTGTTTAGCAACTCTGATAGTACCCGCTGCTATAGCCTCACGACATCTATGATATACAATAGAATGATGTTTCTTCCTGAGTACAGATTCTGGCATGACTGTATTCTTTTATGCAGCTCCATTGTCACAGAATACATTGGCAGGGCCATCGATTGGGATGCTGAACATCCTCAACTTGTACCGAAGACTTTCTATCATCTCTGTTGCAATCCGTAATGCACAGAATTCAGCACCAAATGTGATCGATTCAACTGTCGTTTGCTGTTTACTATACCAATGTATAGGTGCCTTGTTAAGAAATATTAATATACCAGTTTGACTTTTTCTGTCCACCACATTACCAGCATGATTGGCATCTACAAAACTGTGATAATCACACTATGTCCCCTTTCTTCGGGCATATTTGGTGGAATTGCTTCTTTGGCATCACGATAAAAGGCAAACCAGTCATACTTCTTAAACCAATTCTCATGTAGCTTTGGATACCCACTGTCGAACATCAATCGCAACTTCTTATGCTGCTTGAGATAACCCATGATATGCAGTACTTGCTCTAGTCGCCCCTCTTGTGACATGGCTAAGTGTTTGGACATCATGGCAGTTTCTAGTAGTATATCCACACGTCCAATTTCTATAGCCCATCGCAGTGATCCTATCATTTCCTGATACCATTGCATGCCATCAGCTTTTAATTCTGCAGTGCAATTGAGTTCTGGTTTGTATCCTTGTTGCAATTAAGTGATGCACTTTGATGGAAGTCTCAATCCTTCCTTCTGCAGGCGTTCTTCAACATTCTTCACCATTGCAGCACAATAGCTATCAGCAGACATGACCCAGCATTCATCCCCCTGCTCATTGTCCATCTTGGACAACTGTGCATCGAGGTATGTTTCTGGTTCAGCCATCTTGTTGTCTTTTAAATTGAACTTCATCTGTATTCCTTTTAATGCATTTTCTGGCTTGTGACTGATACTGAGTACATCATCAACATAGCATAGAATATATTCCCAATACCTGAAGCCATTCTCCTTTACTGCAGGCTGCATCCTGTCATCAAATTTCATGAAGGTATCCTTCACAGAAGCTGTTGTCTTTTCAAGATTAGTAACTCTCTGTACAGTCGATCTTGATATAACAGTACCCCTCTGAGTCAATACATGGTAACACATTAGCCTGCCAGTGCAATGAGATACACCAAGCCATCTACCAGGTTCATATGGTGACAGGCCAGCATTATCTTTATTCCAGATTGCGTCATAAAAACCAAAATCAAGGTATTCAGATATTTCTGCTGTCTCCCCTGTTACATGAGTGATAGGAATGCAACCTCCAGATCTCCAGCGGAAGTATGTGTGAGGGACATTGTCTCAGTCACCCATCTCATTCCATAGTCCCAAAGCTGGGGTGGAACTCTGTTGCGTATCATAGTACGATACCATTTCCTTCTTATTTCTCTAATCACACCCTCAACAGGATTCTGATTATGCATTTCAGGCCTATTGCAATGTGATAGTCTATGCCATGAGTACGAATTTGCTTCATAAACTAAGTACCCTTCTTTGTTTGCTCTTTGGAGCCATCAAGTGTAAGTCTCTCTGGGATGCCAAACTCTTGACAGAATAATTGTAATGCATCACCAGCCTTGTCCTTACTATCCATTGGATACATGCGAGAGAAATAACCTTTATTAGCAAACACTTGAGCATACCGATTGCCTTCAAGTGATTTGCATCTGCCATCCATCGTGTCAGTTGACCAGTCCCCTGAAAGTGTCTTCCTGCTAAACACTCTATCCGTTCTATATCTTCTTGATAACGGAAGGATGGCACTGCGCAAGAATTTCTGCGTTGTTTTCTTGAGTGTCCGTGCGGCTGTGGCTACACTAATTCCCCACCACTCGCTCAATTCCTCTAGAGAGACATCAGAATGTCTACCTGAACTTTGAAAAGTCTTCAGTATTGGCACATCTGATTGCCCAGTATCAATGCTATCATCCCAAGTTAAAGCCATATCAACAGATGCTGTTTTATCATAAGAAACTTGGTGCATGGAAGCAATTACTCTGCTGATACTGTTGAGACAGAAGTTTGAGTTGTATCTATGAATTGGCTCCTCCGTCCAACATTCATCATGTGTTGAGACACCACTAAGATACCTCTATCCTCCTCCAAGGTTATGTTGCACTTTGGAAACTTAACCTTTGTGGGATTCCAAGGATGAGGTGATGATAAATGAATGTGTGGACATGTATTCAATTCATGTTCATAAGGAGAACAGGTTTCAGCAAACACAATCATCCCGTCCATGAATCATCTTCCGTAACAATCGACAAAGGATTCTCAGACACAGGATTGTCTTGTACTTTAGTACCAAAATGATGAAGCTGATTTGGATTGATTAATGTATGCTGCATAGTATCTCCTATCCATAATGACTCAAGCAATACCAAAATATACGTCTGCCCTGAATGGGGTGATTGCCATGCTGTAGCAGCATGAACGATTGGCACATTGGTAATTGATTCATAGTCATCACAATATGGAGACACATCACATTCCTTTCCAGTGTGTACTGAAGTATCACACAATTAGATCCCGCAACAATGGTGCCAGCATGTGAGTCGAGCTCACACCAACCATGTTGTCAAGTTGTGTTACCTATTCGTGATACTCTCCTTGCACTGGAAATTCTCCTTTGACTTGTTCTGATTTCGCTTATAGTGGTCTATCTATGATTGCTGCAATAAATATCTTTTACATTTATGATAAAACAGTAAACATCCGGTACAGAAACTCATAGAGACCAAGCAGTCACTTTTTGGCTTTCATCTTCTTTCTCGAAGCTTTTCCGCCAAATTGGTTGCAAGCATAATCATTGTCATCATCACTCTTGTCATTAGCATCATCATCCTTGTCATCACCAAATCGAACTTGCTTCATAGCCTTGATTTTCCTCTTGTGCTTTTTGTTTTGTTCCTTCAACTGCTTAAGAGTATTTGCAGTTGACGAATCTTTATTAGAAGAACCACGTCCCCCTTTTCCACCCTTGATACCAAGTCGATTTCGCTCTGCAATTACTTGAGCACGTTCCTCCTTGGACAACGACTTCCAGTTGGAAAAAATCCGGTTTTAATTGAACCATTGGAATTGTGAATCCCTGCATTGCCATCATCACTATTACCACCAGTTGAATTGCCCACACCTGAAACATTTCAATTCCTGGCAAGGTAGTCTGGCAATTCTGATACAGCAGCAGAAAGATGATTGGCAGCCATTGTATATGAAACATTGACACCAGCAGTGATTTGAGCCTTGAGAGCATCAATCGAACTTGTGAGTTTGTCATGCTGCACTCTCTTGAACAAGAATTGCACTTTAGCTTCATCTGTCATAGGCTTGCCTTCTTTCTCATAAATGTTATACATCTTCTGGCACTGCATCAAGAATGTTTCAAATGAAGTGATTGATTCTTTCAACCTCCTGTCAGTCTCTGCTACATTACGAGTTGCATTACCTTCTCCAGAGAAGTGATCACGTAAAGCTTGCATTGATCATCTACCATCAGCAAATTTTAATGTATTCTTTATCCAATCACCGGAAGGTTGCCCAGTGGTGAAAGGTACAATGAAATTAAAAACTGCTAATCTGTCGGCAGAGTAATATTCTCCAGATAGTGGGGCACATGCAATTGTCTTATTCACAAAGTCCGGATGAACCGTTTTGGTATCAGGTTGTTCATCTTCTCTGACTATGTAGTAGTTAAGGGGAATTCCATTTGAACCCAATTGAGATCTTGCATAATTGACGAACTTCTCCTCCCACTCCTTCCACTGTTTCTCAGACTCGAGTGGCCCTGGAGTGGTGGCATCAGCAGCCGTTGAGGCTTGATTCTTCAGAGTAGTACAAATATCAGCCCTTGCCAACGCATGTTCTAGTTGCTGCTTAAATGTTACTTTATTTAAACCAACAATCAAAGGCTTCTCTGATACACCATAGAAGTCTTGAACCCAGTGTATCAATCCTTTGATACTCTTGGTTCACCTCATCCCAAAATGAATACGATCTCTAACAGCTTGTTGTCCTCCAAAATCACTTGCCATTGTGGTGATATCCTTCTCTGTCAGTACTTTCAAATCATCAAAACTTCCAAAAGAGTCCTCCATGAGAGATTTACATTGTGCATCAGTCTGAAAACCAATCCAGTGTAGGATTTGTAGCAGAGTATTCTCCTCGGAAATGCCTACTTCCACAGTGTCATTACCAGCAATGAATTCATAAGGAATTCTAAGTCTCACAATCAAGGGATCATTCACAGGATCTTCAGCCATTTTAAAACTTGATTTAAGTGGGTGCTTCTTCTTCTTCTAGTGTAGATATCACTTTACTTGCTTGCTTGCTTCAATCTGTGTAATAATGATCAGTTTTACACAAAGGTTTCTGGTATTAAAACCTTACTTTGTATTTCAATTCTTTGTTCAGCTGGTTAGAGTTAATGGGTTTCTGATAAACTGAATGAATATTGCTGGGAACAAGAGAAGATAATGTAATACAAAGATATTGAATCTGTTGATGTAAAAAGGGTAAAGTAATAAATTATAATATGTATCTTGTCGCATCGGAAACAGATGCGTCCCCTGTCTCTTGACAGGCGTGTCAACTATTAGAGGCTGACAATCGTCATCGTAGAACTACACAGTCATGGTACAGACAGTTCTACCGGATACCAAACACATTTGATTTTACTCATTGGAAAATACCACTCCGGTCGATTTTTGTGCATAATACTACTGCAGTACAGTTAGAAAGAGTGAGATGAAGGATGGTACTGTATTAGGATGTAGGATCAGAGCATCTGTCCTACCGTACGACCTACGTATGATAAGTTCCATCGGCAACAGCTCTCTCACCAGCCTGTTGAAGCAACTCTGACGAACCGTACTAGTTTTTATATATCTTCAAGTCACTGTGACTACCACAAGGAAATGGCCCATTCACCCAGACAATATGATTGGAAAAATTGCAACTGCAATTTCATATCTAAGTCCTGGGCCTTAGAATTTATG
>JAAMXU010001423.1:13713-29096 GCA_019693545.1 Chaetoceros muelleri
CACATCACAGTCAAGCCCAAGGCGTACTACGTACTACCGGTAGTGTACGTACAAGAATTGTATCACACTCATTTTGTTACTCACAAACGATCTCCACTTTCTAACTACCTATCCACCAGCAGGTAATAGATACTCCATACTTATTCATTCAAATACATACAAGACCCACACCAACCACATCATGAGTGAATCAAATGAGGACACTCCATCTTCTTCCTCGTCAAGATGCCCTGTTCAACGAAATGCCAACGATTCGTCTGCTGGCATTACGAAATCTTCCTTCTCTCCTTGGAACTTTTGGAGGTCCAACAATAATTCCTCTGGTTCTCCAGGACCTGTTGAAATCGACAAACACAAGAATATCTACAACAGCAACAACAATGAAAATAACACTCCTACCAGTAACGTTGCAACGACATCGTCCTCTGGGTGTCCTGTCCTCAACAGCAATCAACACTCAGACGACAGACCCACTCCGACTTCCACCGCCCTCCCCTTTGCATCTCCCTTTTCTTCGCAAGAACATGCAGTCTCTCATTCTCAAATTCCACAACCCCAGCAACAAATTCCTCTCTCCACTTATCGAACCGTATCGTCCATTCCGAAACCGTGTCCCATGGGGGGTGAAACAAGCCCCTCCTCGGAACATATAACACCCCCCTCTACGTCCCCTCCTGCAAGAAGCAGTGCTACCCCCTTCACCACTGCAACCACGGATCGATCCATTCCAGCGCATCAACCAGAACTTTCGGATAAATGGGTATATCCCTCGGAACAACAATTTTACAATGCCATGAAACGAAAAGGATGGGATCTTCCACCTGGTATTGAAAAATCTATACCCCATGTGGTGAGGATACACAATGCTGTTAATGAAAGGGGTTGGAAAGAGATATTGGAATGGGAAAGAATGAGAGATCCCAAAAATGATAACCCAAGGTTGGTGAGATTTCTTGGGAGGCCAAAGGATTTGAGTCCAAGGGCTATGTTTTACAGTTCATTGTGGTTGAGGAATGAGCCATTTGATAGACATGACTGGTTTGTTGATCGAGGAGATGGGACAGGTGAAAGGAGGTATGTCATTGATTTTTACAACGGTAAAGAGACGACAAGAAGCAACAAAATGGCGCAATCATCACAAGGGAATGCTGGTCTACCAAGTATGTATTTGGATGTTAGACCTGCTCTAGATGATTTTGAAGCAGTACAAGATCGAGTAAAGATGTTTTTTAAGAATGCATTTCCTGGAATTGCAGAACTCGTCATGAATACTGAGAGTTTTGGTGCGAGTTATAAGAAAGATCAAGAAACAAGTAGAAAGTAGTTCCAAAGGAAGGAAGGATAACAGTGAACAATTGTTCATTGATACACTTACACTGCAAGGATCTTGCATTGAAGGAAGAGAGACTGTGATGGATACTTGAGTTTATCCCAAATATAACGAGTATGTTCTTATGTGTGGCCTTCATTTAAATTGATTTATTTTTATGTTTATATGGTAGAGTTTAATTAATTATTAATTCAAGACAGTTTCGGTTCATTCATTCGCGTCATTGTACTTGCGCTGTATGGATGAAAAACTCTCCCCCGGCGCGTCATGCGCTATTACGTACTGTAGTGTACTGCAATCCTCCAGCCATTACTCTACCGGTTTTCTAACTACACGGTGCACATACATTCCCCCGCCACTCGCCTCCTCCAATCCAAAACCAAAAAAAAGAAATTCGAAATTAAAAAAAAAAACTTGTGACAAAGGACAAACAATAGTCAAATCATTAATAATCAATTGACAACCAAGTTACTTCATAATTTTTAAAGGAAATCATGTCGAGTACATTAGATAACTTTGGGATAGACGCAAATATCGTTGAAGGCAATGTTCCGTCAAGGGAGGAAAAGAGCAATGAAGTCCAGAACGAAGGTCGTATAAATAACGCAGTAGAAGACGAAGATGTAGAAGACGATGGAGATTCGGAATATTACGAGGAAGAAGATGATGACGAAGACTATGATGACAATGACGATGAAGAAGAGGAGGAAGACGAAGAGGAGGAGGAGGAGGAAGAAGAAGAAGACGAAGAAGAGGAGGAGGACGCCGTAGACAGAGAATCCCAGCTCAGTGACGATGATAGCAATGCCTTCCTTGATCCATACGATGAGGATATGCTGCCGGAGTATGCTTGTAAATACTGCGGAATTCACGATCCAGCGTGTGTGGCTCGTTGTGTAGAGACAAATAAGTGGTTTTGTAATGCACAATGTCCTGGGGGCGGCGGTTCCCATTTGGTAAATCATCTTGTTCGATCCAGAAGTCATCAGGTTCAGCTTCATCCCGAGAGTCCGTTAGAAGATACCATTTTAGAATGCTACAATTGTGCAAGTAAAAATGTCTTCATGCTAGGCTTTGTACCAGCAAAAGGGAAAGAATTTGTTGTGCTCTTGTGTCGTGTTTGCGTCGAGACGGTTCCAGAATTGAAAGATATGGATTGGGAACTAGGACAGTGGCACCCGCTAGTTCAAGATCGCAAATTCTTGCCTTGGCTAATCAAAGTTCCTTCGGATAAACTCCTCCTCCGCGCAAGAGATTTAACTCAGGATCAAATTAGCAAACTGGAAGAATTATGGAAGACGGAACCCGATGCACGTTTCTCTGATTTGGACCGTCCTGATATTATCGATGAGGCTGATCTTGCTCCCGTGCTCTTAAGGTATGAAGATGGGTATCATTATCAAAATGTTCTTGCACCTCTTGTTAAAATGGAGGCAGATTATGATAGACAAGTGAAGGAAAGCCTGAGTGCTGAGAGTATTTCAGTTCGATGGGAAAAGAGTCTAGCGGGGAAACATGTTGCGGTGTTTTCGTTTGGCAGTCGTTACTCTGCAGATCAAAGTAAAATTATGGTTGGAGATGAACTTCGTTTGAAGCTTGGAGAAGGAGCGAAGTTTTATTATGAGAATGATTGGGAAGGGACAGGTTATGTCAAAAGTATCCTTGATGGTGAGGTGGAATTGGAGATGAAAAATACCACTGTCCCTGACAAAATTACAGATAATTTCGTTATTGAATATCTCTGGAAGTCAACGACATTTGATAGAATGCAAAACGCTCTCAAGACTTTTGCCATTGATGATACCAGTGTTACTGGTTACATTTATCATAGTCTCCTTGGACATCCGGTTGAAGAGCAGCGAATCTCAACGGCAAGAGTACCTGCAAGTGATGAGGAATTTGCCGTTCCTGGATTGCCACCTCTGAATGAAAGCCAAATGGAGGCTGTGGCTTCTGTTATTCAGCGACCAATGTCTCTCATTCAAGGTCCGCCAGGCACTGGAAAAACGGTCACCAGTGCAACGTTGGTTTATCACATGACAAAGCAGCCAAATATGGGACAGGTCTTGGTTACTGCGCCAAGTAATGTTGCTGTTGATCAACTCACTGAGAAGATTGCCGCAACAGGTCTTCGAGTTGTTCGTTTGGCATCCAAAACACGCGAAAGCATAGTATCATCTGTGGACCATTTGTGTCTTCATGTCATGACACCACTTGCGGCAGGTGACGAGTTTCAAAAGTTGCAGAGACTCAAGGATGAAATTGGAGAGCTCAGTAATCGTGATCAGAAAAAATACAGAAGTATTCAGATAAGAACAGAACGTGAAATTTTGCAAGCAGCAGATGTTATTTGTTGCACCTGTGCAGGAGCAGGTGATCCTCGGTTGAAAAATGTCCGTTTTCGCCAGGTTTTAATTGATGAGGCAACTCAGGCAATCGAGGCAGAAGCTCTGATCCCCTTGACTCTTGGTGCAAAACAGATTGTTCTCGTTGGTGATCACTGTCAGCTTGGCCCAGTTGTTATGTGCAAGGCAGCAGCAAAAGCAGGTCTTACACAGAGTCTCTTTGAACGTCTAGTGATGATTGGAATCAGACCCATCCGTTTGCAAGTGCAGTACCGAATGCATCCCAGCTTGTCTGCGTTCCCTTCCAACATGTTTTACGAAGGAAGTCTTCAAAATGGTGTTACAGAAGCGGATCGCCAGCTATTAAATCTTGCTACGTTCAAGGGAAAGGAAGATTTTCCTTGGCCAGTTCCAAACAAACCCATGTTCTTCTACTCTATTTCTGGCATGGAAGAGATTAGTGCGTCAGGAACGTCCTATCTCAATCGCACAGAAGCTTCTTACGTGGAGAAGATAGTGACACACTTTCTAAAACTTGGTGTAACACCCCACCAAATTGGCGTTATTACACCGTATGACGGTCAAAAGCAATACGTTTCTGAATACATGCGTCGCTCTGGATCACTTTCCTCCGCGCTATATGAGTCTATTGAAGTTGCTTCAGTTGACGCCTTTCAAGGACGCGAAAAAGATTTCATATTGCTTTCTTGTGTACGTTCTAGCGAATCGCAAGGAATTGGATTTCTCTCCGATCCACGTCGTTTGAACGTAGCATTGACTCGCGCTCGTCTTGGTTTAATCCTGTTAGGGAATCCTCGTGTACTCAGTAAGAATGCTTTATGGGCGGCTCTCTTGCTTCATTTCAAGGAACACGGAACGCTTGTAGAAGGTCCTCTCACGAATTTACAACAAAGCTACATGACTTTTGCTCGTCCACGTCGTAATCCCGCAAGCGATTCGCGTTATGCCTTCACTGCACTCGCTCGTGGGGCCTGGGATGGAAGATGGGAGCAAAAAGGTGTTCATGGTAGGAGTTTCAATTCGTCCAAGTTTGGGGGTGGTCGTAGAGGACGTAAAGGAGGTCAGGAGGATTCCCGCTTTGATCCTCGTTATAAATATGATGCTCAAGAACTGAACGGGGGAAGCCTTCCAATTCCGCATTTTGCTCCACTTCCAAGTTACGCTGGAGGTGATGATTTGAGCAGTGTTGGAGACAATGGAAGTATCTATGGTGGTTCTCAGTTTGGTGGTTCTCAGTGGGGAGGATCTCAATCAAGGCATAGTGGGATGCAACGTGGGGGGAATTTTGTCAGTGATTATTTTGATGTTCGTAGCCAAGCAGATGCTGCAAGTGTCACTGGAAGTATTGATTCAAGGCGATTCTAATAGGAAACTTTCATCTATAAAATCCCCTTCAGATAAGAGGATTGGTCGTCCTTTTGTCACGCTGATCTAGCTGATTGTCGCTAATTCGTACAGTCAGGAGGTCTATCTGCTCATCGCACTGCTTTGGTGACCTGAGTTGACCCCGATTTTCATCTTAGACCAACGGACTACTTGAGAACAGGCTCCTTATTTGGTATAACGTGCTGGTTTGGAATCTTACTGTGATTTCTGAAATAATGCGATCTTTCAATATTATTCAGCAGGTGTTATAAAAATCTTCTGAGAGGTTGAGGGTTGAGGGAGACCAAGTAGATTTGCCATAAGAGATACTTTTTGAATTTTCGGCAAATAATGCTATCTTAGTATGCGAAGTCTTCAGGATGTAACAATTAAGTGCGGTAGTTATATCTAAATATTCTTTTAATTCTTTGCTCGTGTCTAAAAACTGTCTCTGCCAGGTACAGTAGAGAAGTTTTTGCTAGCTACAGTGGCATCATGGATTGTGTAGCTTGTAATACCTCTCTGGTATTTAGATAAATGGCCACTTTATTTTTCGTTACATTGAAAAATAACGGTAAAAATTCAAATCACATTCCACAACGTTCAACATTTCACGATAGCAAATAGCAAGAACTTTTGAAACGTTTGAACACATTGAACGTTGAACACACTAATATATACAGTCACTCCTCGACTCAATTCTAATGATATCCTGCCCATCGTCGCCAAAGAGTGAAAAGTAGTGAAATAATTCAAAATGATGTCACCACAGTATTTGGACGACATGGTTGAGGACACAGACGAAATCGAAGACGTGACCGAGGAAGAAGAAATCGTCGCTAAGGAACAGGCGATTCTTGTTTGGCTATGGACCTTTCCTCAAATTTCAAACATCATGGATGAGTCTACATTCAATAGCAAAGGGTTGGTAAATGACGAAATTTCTAGGTAAGGCCGCTTTGGTTACGAGTTTATGGTTTAAATTTGTGATGAAAACTTACCGCGCCAATATTATGTCGCTCGTTCGTTAGAGCAATCTATACAGCAGCGGCGGAGATATGTAACAGAGAAATCAACCTATCAGAAGATAATTATTACAAGGCCATTGCAGAATGGCTGTCGTTCGACACCACGATATCTGGTGACTCCCCGGTGACTACGTTGTCAGCCTTATTGTGCTATGCCGTCGACGAAGAATGCCGAGAGCGAAATACTTACATTGGTAGGATTATGACACTCGAAAAAGGTGTCCAAAGGACATTGATGCAGCTCATAAAAGAGCACAATGAACGACAATACGAGGTTTCGCCAAAACATGAGCCTCATCCTGATGAAAGTTACTTGGACGATTTGAACATTGATGAAGACAATGAGTCCCTCTTGGACGAAGATGAAGATGATAAGGAAAACCTATTCATCCACACTTCCAGACTTTCTCATAATTTGGACACGCCTCGAACTCCCCTATCACCATTTCGTTCACCTCCTGCATCAGGTAACTCTCAAATGAAAGAGATTGCTGGATCTAGTTCCAAAAAGCTTTCCCCGCTACCACATTTCTTATCGTCGCGTAGTAATGCCAGTGCTCGAAAGGTTGTGAAGTTAGAAAGAGAAGCTTTGGACCTTTCAAAGCGAAATAGTGAACTGCAGCAAGAGTTGGAGACTCTTCGTCGGCAAGAAAATGCGACTAGAGTTCGATGTGAAGAGATGGAAGCCATTCATAGAGCTGCAAGACTGAAACTTGAATCTGAGGCATTGGTGCGAGAAAATGACATGAGAGAGGAATTTTCAGAAAAGGTACGCGCAGTGGAACAAGAATTGTCAAAGGCTCAATCTTTAGCAAAAGAAGCCTCTTCTGCAAAAGAGCAGCTCGCAAATTTAAAAGATGAAATAGATATCTTGCAACATTCCAAAATTAAATTGCAACAAACTGAGAATCAAATGCACAAACTCAAAGCGAAACTGGAGCAGATGGGGGATCTCAAAAAGGCACTTGATACTGAGGAGAAAGCGCACAACGATGCAGTAAACAAATGCCTACAATTGGAGAATGAACTTGCAATGCTAGGCCCAATGAAAAGACAGTTAGAGGAGTATAAAGTGAGGGCTACTAATGCTGAAGTTAGGTTAGTAGATTGCGAACAAGAAATTCTCAAATTACGTCAAGTTAGTGAACAGATAAATGGATTAAATAGTGATTTGCAGAGAGGAAACCTTCTTCACCAAGCTGAAGCTGAGCACTGGAGACAAACCCTTGAGAATAGCGAAAAAGATAGTCAAGATGGGCCTGCAGTTGGAGACGGTATCAGCGAGATGAATCCACTTGTTAAGGAAGAACTTCTCCGTCTGAGAAATGAGAATGCTAGACTGAAAGATTTTGCAGCCAAACGTGAAGGCGATGCGGTACAAAGACTCGAACAAAAGTTGGAAGATGCTGAACGGTTGGCTGACAAATTCAAGAATCTCTACTTGGAAACGAAAAGTTCTTTGGAACAGACTCAACATGATCTTACTATAAGCCTAAGAAAGGAAACTAACTTATCTAAAGAGCTACAAGAACTTGAGGAGTCTAAACAATGTCTCGATAGGAAACTAAAGGAGGAGCGTATTGAGGCTCAAAAGGCTAAGATTGAAGCAGCAAAGCAGATTCATTCTACAAAGAAACAAATGGTGGAAGAATCAAACAAAGAAAAGGATGAAATAATCAAAGAATGGGAAAATAAGTTGAGGACAGAAAGGGTAGACTTCGAGCAAAGATATCAGCTTCTCTCAGATGAATCGGAAGAGAAGATAAAGGTACTACACGAAAGAATCGAAGCACTTCGAAAGCAGTCGGTTGATTCTTTGAAGAAGGTTGAGCAGGATTTCAACGTCCAGAAAGAACAGATGATAAAGAATCACAAAGAAGAAATAAACCAGATATTATCCAATAGCGATCAAGAGCGGGAGAAACTGATAGCTCATGGAAAGCAATTGATTCAGAAGAAGAAAGAAGAAGCAGATGAGAAAATTACAGACTTGCAACAAAAATTGGATGAATTAAATGAGCTTCATACTAATTTATTGAGTAAGCAAAAAGAATATGAAATCAAGGTTACAGAAAAGATTCAGTCGTACAAACAAAGGATCAATACCTCCGACGCTCGCAGTGAAGAGACTTCTAAGGAATGCGATGAACTTCAAGCGAAATGCAGTAAACTTGAGCGAGAAAAGACCAATTTACAGACAGAAAACGATCGTTTCAGGAGACAACTTGGCAGCCGCTGCTTATCTGGCACCTCTCAATTCGAGGAACTTCAGAGGAACTTTAATGAAATAGTGGAAGAAAATAGGACGTTGAAGGAAAAACTATCAAAACAGACAGCTGATAACTTCGACTCGTCGCATTGTTTTAATCTGTTACGTAATCAAAATTACTCCAGTTCATCTATGAGTTCATCTTCTCTTGCTCAGCTTCGAGCAGAGTATGAGGAGAAGATTGAGGAAATAAATGATGAAAAAAGGGAATTGATCATGAAAAATTCAGCTCTAATAACAGAAGAGAAGAAGGCGCAGAAGCGTGCGTGGGAGTTTGAGGTAGAAGTCAAAAGACTTGAAAATATAGTCACATCGTTACAACTACAACTGGAAAGATTGGGGCATCAACAGTTAAATCTTCAGTCTCCACTCATTTACGGTAAGCGTGGGTCCTCTATACTCACTCCTCCATCTCTTTCTATCAAGGCATCCAAAATATGGAAAAGCTCAAAATTATCTAGAAAATCCAAGAACACTGATGATATTCATGATGGCATTTCTCCTGGTTCCACGGGACCCATGATAGAACTCAGGTCTCCAGAATTCGAAGGAAGTGTTAAAAAGTTAAAGAAGAAGGAAGTCGAAGGCTTCAAAAGCAAACTAATGCAAAGACTATCAGCAAAAAAGAACAAAGGTTCACCATTCAAATCCATGTCACTCATGGACATGGCAGCAAATGGTCAAAAGATTGAAGAGAAACATTGGGGTTCTTCCTTCTCTGAGCGGTTGGAAAAATCATAATATGATTATATATATATGTATTATCATTCATGCAAGCACTGTCCAATAAACAATAATCGTTCTTTCTCTCTCTCTCTCTCTCTACTAAATGATTTCAGAACTTTCAATCGTTTCAATGGGTATTGTACTTGCATTGGTAGTAGTAGATCCAGTAGCGCGGACAGGTCCATGATTGTCCGACGACGACTCTGCAACAGCAGTAGCTGTTGGAATCTCAACAGACGTTATGTTACCACTGATCTCCAAGTAGCATGGTCTTCCAAAGACAGGATCTTCCGATAATCGACCTGCTCGAATCATATCATATAAAATTTTGGAAGAAGCAAAACCAAGACCCCCCAAAAGTATTTCTGTAATCCCACTCTCAACCCTCCGATCAAATATCTTGACGCAACCGTATAAGAACAAAGCCAACGAAACAGACATACCTGCAAATGACACTATTCTTGCAGTAGTGGTCAATCGAACGCCCATGGTCCTCATCAATCCTGCCCATATTCGAATACCTTCCAGAGGATAGACTGGAATGAACAAATGGAGTAGGAATAAAATGCCATTCCAACAAAATGCGACCCTACAAGCAGTAGAAATGACACCAATAAATCCAGATTCCAAATGATCCAAATAAACCTTCATACTTGTCAAGGGAGGCATTCCAGAAGATTTCATGACAATATACAATATTGCAAATACCCCTCCAGTTATGATATGAGAGAGAGTTCCCGCAATGGCAACTTTGAAATCTCCCATGGGACCTTTATCATCCGGTCCATAAATGGTCAGACCACCCAATGGCCAAAGTACAATAGTATCCGCTGCACCTCCAAATTTATATGCGACAAGGGCCCGGCTAATTTCATGCTTTACAACAGTGTACATAACCATGTACAATCATCATCATGTATACAAAGGTAGAGAAGAAGGGATATACATGAAGAAGAAGAAGAAGAAGAAGAAAACGAAAAAGGACAAAATAATAATACAGTAAGAAACAAATCTTTCGCATACACTTTGATCAGTTCCTCACATCATATGCAATCATCCATCCACACAATAAATACACATCATTCACAATGCATCATAAAACATAGCACGCAACAAATAATGACAAGTTACTTACCATCCAGGCGGTCACAAACAGAAAGGATCCATAGAGGACCAACTCGTACCAGAAAATACTCCATGAATAGTACACCACAAATGCCAGGGCTAAATGGAGTAATAGTAAAATTAAAAATGTCCAATGAACAAAAATACGAGCTCCCTTGAATCTTAGACCAGTGGACACGGCATTCCAAATGGGTCTATTGTCTTCATTGTTATTTGTAGCAGTTGCCATGGTCTAAGTCTAAATGGAATTTAATTAATGTGGTAGCATTTTCAGCAATGCTATGCAGCATGCAGCTACGCAACAACAGTCAACCGAGAGCTCTCTCTAGAGCTCTCTAGAGAGAGAGAGAGCTAGAGAGAGAGCTCTACAACTGTAGCTCTAAGCTCTACATACTACATACAGTACAATTCCTCCTACTGTACTACTCCATCCATCCAGGGGGGGTACACCCCCTTCTATTCTTGTATTACTGTACTGCACAGTACATACAGTAATAACACATACTGTACAGTACAGTAATCACGACTCGAATCGAAGGCTTCTGTTTATCGACACGAAGTCGCCGCCTTCGCAATTCCCTTACGTACCTACACGTAGTACATACAGTAGGGTACGCACTGCCACTTCTATCTTCTTCAGTGCAACAATCAATAGACACGCAAACACATACAACCAACCAACCAACTCGCACCATTACTCATAAGGCAAGCAAGCTCACGTGAACCCATTACAATATCATAAATCGAAACTAGCAATTGTGTGTACATAAACGTTATGACA
This sequence comes from Chaetoceros muelleri, assembly GCA_019693545.1. Lineage (NCBI taxonomy): Eukaryota > Bacillariophyta > Thalassiosirophyceae > Chaetocerotales > Chaetocerotaceae > Chaetoceros > Chaetoceros muelleri. Next base: position 24,704 of record JAAMXU010001423.1, read on the forward strand.
TGGCATCTCACTGCTATTCAAGACGTCGAAGGGTAAAACCCGTTCAAACATACACGGCAGCTGCCATGACGCGCGAAGAAGAAAAACTTCTCCAGCAAGCCATTGAAAATTCCAAAAAGATGACACAGCTTCAACGTGGAGAAAGAGATTTGGTCGTTCCGTTTGGACCCACATTCTTCCCCACCGTTGAGGACTTTGAAGGAAGTCCATTGGACTATATTGAAAAGATTCGACCGATTGCTCAACAATATGGGGTTTGCAAAATTGTCCCTCCCAAGGGTTGGAACCCTCCGTTTTGTAAGTACAAGAGAATAATATATGAGAAAGATTGTGTGTAATTGGTAATCGTTTTCTTTCTTTTGTGCGGCTGTCGTTGTTCTTTTGAAAATTACGGTTGTAATGAATGTCTCATGCACGGAGCTCATGTCGTAAGTAGCAGTGGATATGAAATCAGAAAAAAAGTTTCAAACAAAAGAGCAACTTCTTCATAGAATTCAAGAAGGCATATCCTTTGGTGACGGTGAGGAATATAGCGCTTCTTCTTATGTACAAATGGCAGTGAAACAGACGCAACAATATTTTTCTGAAAATGTCAAGGATGAACATGGAAATCCCAGTATGACTGCAACTTTGGAATATCTTGAAAAGTGTTATTGGGATATAGTTGAAATATCCCATGAAGAGTATACTGTCGAATATGGAAATGATGTCGATTCGCATGAGTTTGGGTCTGGATTTCCGAGATCGGAACGTGGGAGAGGTATTCAAAATGCATTTGCATTGGATCAAGGATACCATGTATCATCCAATGACGAGACATTGAAAAAGAGAACAGAACCGAAATTTGGGACGGAAGAATTTTATAAGGAAAGCTATTGGAATCTAAATAATATTCCAAACTGTCCAGGTAGTATTTTACAATATATAAAGGTAGGGATCAATGGAATCAATGTTCCATGGATGTATTTTGGTAATCTCTTTTCCACCTTTTGTTGGCACAATGAAGATAATTATTTATATTCCATCAATTATCATCACTGGGGGGCACCTAAATTATGGTATGGAGTTCCAGGAACAGAGGAAGATGCAGCTGGCCTAGAACAAGTGTTTAAGAGTTACCTATCCATGAAAATGAGAGATGCTCCTGATTTGTTGCACCATATTACTACAATGTTCAGCCCTAGATTGTTACAGAGTGCAGAAGTTCCAGTGTATAAACTGATTCAATATCCTGGAGAATTTGTTGTGACATTTCCAATGTCGTTCCATGGGGGTTTCAGTCTTGGACCAAATGTGGGAGAAGCTGTTAATTTTGCAACCAATGAGTAAGTTTGAGAGAAAGTCAAATATCTTTTTGTTTTATATTGCAATGAATGAGAAAAGAATTGACAATATTGTTTTTTCTAGTTGGATAGCGCAAGGTGCTGCTGCAAGTGAAAGATACAGATCATTTTCTAGACCAGCTGTATTTTCTCATGATCGCTTAACTTTCACAATGGCATATCACTTGGAAGAACAAAAATCTTATCGAACCTGTAAAATGTTATTGGATGAATTGAAGCGTATCATGGATGAGGAGATAAGCTTGAGGAGTAAACTGGTGAAAAATGGCATTCGTGACATATCAAAACAGGTGGATCTGCCTCGGAATAGATTTGATCAGCTTGATGAAGATAGTGCAGATTATGATGACAAGCGATTGTGCTTTGCATGCAAACATATTTGTTTCTTGTCTTGCGTAGCATGCAAGTGCAGCAAATCAAAAGTAAGTTGCCTTCGGCATAGCCATTACATGTGTCGATGTCCATTCGAAGATAGGTTCATGATGGTATGGTGTACCACAGAGGAAATGAAGAAAATCCACAAACGAGTAAAGGATCACGCAGAACTTCTCAAGTCAAAAGAAGAAGATGTATATGAAACTATTGAGAATAAAACCGATTTGGTAAATAATGACGACAACTTTCTAGCACCAGGTGTTTTGGAGGATCTGCGAAAACACGATAGTTATGTTGTAAATGTCGGCGAATCACCATCATCACTCCAACATGTTCCTTCCTGTGGTAAACGTCTACTTGTCGGAGATCAATCTGCAGTAAAATCAGTCAAAACCTCTCCAAAGAAAAAGAAAATTTAGGAAAGATGTGAACATATGTCTACTGCTGACAAAGAATTATTTGTCGACTCAGGGGTGAGAAGTGAGAAGCAAAGACGCGAGGGTTATGTTGTAAATGTCGGCAAAAGGCGAAACACCATCATCACTCCAATATGTTCTTTCCTGTGGTAAATATCTGCTCGTCGGATATTAATCTGTAGTAAAGTAAGTCAAAAACTCAAAAACTCTACAAAAGAAGGAGAATTGAACGTTTATGTGTCGACTCAGGGGTGAGAAACACTGTTGTAACTTAGAAGACACTAATGAAGTTATTATTTTAGATGTTTGGAATCGTGTCAAGTTACTTTAACTCCAATGATTTGTAATCACTGGTGGGTGTTACATACTCATCACTTGCACCAAAATTATTCAACTCTCCTTCCTCTCGCAAATATGGACCAACATATGCAAGTGGTTCAAGAACGCATGCTCCTAACATGGCAGCCCTTGCTGCGTTCCATCCTCGCTCTGGATCAGGATTGGACAAACAATCTTTGAATGGCATTTCAAGAGTTGCCGCAAGGCAGTCAAACCTTACTGCAATTTGGTTGGAACACACATTCATTCTTCCCTGGCCTGGTTGTTCGGGAGTGTAGGCAATAGCGCTCTGCATATCACTATTGGTCCTAGAATATTGCGCAAGAAAAGCTCCATGCAAAGTTTTCAATCTATCACTCCAATTAGGACATCCCTCTGATCCTGCAAGAAAGTTAAATGGCAATGCTTCATCGCCATGAACATCCAAAAATACATCCACTCCTGTCTCATCCATTTTTTTCAACACATGATACACTTCAGGAGACCTTTCTAACGTCGGTGCCTCATAATAGGACTCACCGTCTTCTTTATTACCAGTAGAGCACCATTCACGGTTCAAATTTTGACCACCCGCATTCGTTCTCAAATAGCCACGCGCAGCACCATCCGGGCACATGTTGGGGACAATGTAAAAAGTATACATTTTCAGAACATCCTTGACCATTCCATCCACCACATAATCCTTGTCCAATCCCAGCAAACGAGTAAGCAAACCCCCCGCATAGAATTCAGCCATGGTCTCACCCGGATGTTGCCTATGAATGATCCAGCACTTTTTGTCTCCATTTCCAACTCGGATACATTCCATTTCTCTGCCGTCCAAAGTCTGACCCAAACTCTCTACAGTTGCCACGGGCGAGCCTTCACACTTGGATATGAGAGACAAATGACGCTCATAAGAGTATGGCGGGAAGTAGGCAAAATAAATAAATCTACTCGAGGATGAATCATGATTGTGAGTCCAGACAAGTTCTCCTTTGTCGACATCAAAAGTCGTATCCAACTTTCTACGCCACGACGACGGTTCACAAGGGTTGCTGGAATAGAAAATAGTGGATCCTTCCCAAGCACCTGGGAACGACACGTCACCAGCATTGGAAAGAACATATTTGACAAGACGTGTATTCAATGTTTCATCATTGTCCATGTTTTGAATACATGATCGAAAATTGAAATATTGCGAATGCTGCACATTTTCAAGTTGCGTGAAGGGATCTTTCCGCAGATTCACGTAGACGGTTAGTTGACCGTTATTAACTTCGATCCGATTCAATTTCCCGTTTCCTCCGTCAAAGGCATCCGAAATAGAGACAGACGTCATTTTGATATTTGATGTTGTGTACTTGATTGATTTGTCACTTCTGCTTTGGCCAACGGCGAAAACTACAGGAGTTCTTAGAGTACAAGAAGTAGCAGCAGTAGCAGTGTTTTTAAATGGAAAGAATCGAGAAATCAGTGACGATGATAGACTGTTCTGAGATTTCCACGCGGCACAAGAATTCCTTTGTGCGATAAATGCAAACGAACAAGTTTGGGCCAAGATGATGGATACTGTAAAGCAAAGGGTTATTCCACGAAAAGGAAGACGCATTCGTCTACCGGTATCTATGTTAGTTCAATGCGTTGCTAAAGTTTATCTGATCTGAAAGAAAGAGAGCATCGATTCTCTGGTGTGTGACAAAAAAAGGTAATACGTACACTGTACGCCCCTATGTTATTTTCCACGAGACTACACGTAGCCTTTCATCACTTCTTGTACTGTACCTTTTTATTGTACCCTTATTGTACCTGTACTGCAGTTACGAGTCTTGATTATGGCGGTGCGCGCAATAATGGGGGACTTTACCTGCCGACCAGGATCCAGCTGTTTTAGCTTTTTTGACCATTGCAAACACCAATGATGTCGGAATTTTTTATTAT
>JAAMXU010001423.1:29163-47998 GCA_019693545.1 Chaetoceros muelleri
AATACACATACTGTATTGCATCTTCCACCATTCTCTTCCTATCAGGTAAGTCCAGTACTCTCTCTTCTCATCAGTGTTGTCTCCTAACTTACTGCATAACATGGAAGAACTGATATTCCATAGCAGATATTGATCGAATAGTACTTGGTGGTATGATTCCCACCGTGATGTTTCACCCAAGGGAATGCCTTCTTGCCAGGGATGATGAATCGGTATGAATATGGTAGTTGTGGATAATTATAAATCAAATCAATTGAGCTGAGGGGAATTGATGGTGAGGGATGGGTGTGGGAATGCATGGTGACGGATCGGTGGTGTCAATTTGATGGAATTGAATTAAGTGGGTGGTTCTTCTTGTTTTGAGATGACATAGAAGCAGTTGTGGTTAACAATCAACCGAGTTGATCAAGCTGCAGGGAATGCATGGTGAGGGATGGGTCTGGAATGTATGGTGAGGGATGGGTGGTTTCAATTCGATCGACTTGGATTAAGTTATAAGGCATCACGAATTGATTCCATCCACCCCAGTGGGACGAATGCATGGTGAGAGATGGACATGGATGTTAAGGGTGTCATTAGTATGGGAGTAAGGACACATAATGTCAGTTGGATAATGTTCACGCAGCAATATACGTGATGAAAAAGTCAACGAGTTCTTTGTTGGTGACATTCACACAACAATATACATTATGATCAACTCAACAAAGTGTGACTGTTTTATAATGTTATCTATGGCATGCCGTAAATCTGTTCTCACCTTCATCAATTGTTCTTTGTCCCTTCCTGTTATCTCTCTACAATTACAGATTTTGTCCTTTGATCAAAAGCTAGGTATCCTTGCAAGAAGCATAAGGAATCACGACAGATAGCTTTGCTCAGCCACTTGTTAACTTTCGCCTGTGCAATTGTCTTGCCTAAGCCATAGACTTCGTACTCACGATAAATTTGGCGTAACAGGTTCTTCAAAACGCCACAGTTGCAGATCGTAGCAGTGACAGCAATTTACCTGTTGTTCCTTCATTGCTTTTTGACAAGGTACCATGCCCAAATCTTGTTCAGGAACAATATCTACGGCAAAGAATACATCTGCTGGGAATCAAATGTCAGTGCCCCCACCCTCTTGGGCGACCCAAGTTGCTTCATCTTCATCAGAAGATGAGGCAAATCCAGAAAACTTAGCCTACTGGACAGACTTTGACCTACCTGACTATTTGGAAGAAATATATCCAGATGGTTATGAGTTCATGTCCGATGTTCTGAGGAAAAATATCACTTTTGATATGTTAGATTGTGAGGAGTCATATAAGAAAAAAAATTGTTTGGAGGTTTGCAAGATATATAACGATTTAGATATATATACCAGGTACATAAGTCAAAATGGATCTAGCACGGAAGAATTCCTTTGTGCGATGAATGCAAACGAACAAGTTTGGGACAAGATGATGGATACTGTAAAGCAAAGGGTTATTCCACGAAAAGGGTGTCGCATTCGTCTACCGGTATCTGTGTTAGTTCAATGCATTGCTAAAGTTTTTATCTCTCTCTGATGAAAGAAAGAGAGCATCGATTCTCTGGTGTGTGATAAAAGGTATTACGTACACTGTACGCCCCTATATTATTTTACACGAGACTACACGTAGCCTTTCATCACTTGTACAGTACCTTTATTGTACTGCAGTTACGAGTCTTGATTATGGCGGTGCGCGCAATAATCCCACCAATTGAAGGGGTGAACAAGATAGAAAGTACCACAGTGGCTCTTTTAAGAGAGAGAGCATCAAAAGCATTTTGTTCGTCTTTCATGTGATATGATTTTGGAAAAAGACAACATCATTGCATTTTAACCTGGACTGACGATCAGTGGCAGATTGAAACTTGGCATTGTTCTATTTTGTTTGCAGGTATCCCACGCAACAAAGTTCAGTTCCGTCCTCTCTATCCTCTGGTACTCTCTCTCTAGCTAGAGAGGTAGATACGGTAGCTACTGTACTGGTAAAAGATACACTCTATCCCAAAACTGGGCACACTTTTTTGAGGCAGAAAGGTACTTCTGCTACAATTACAAAATATATGACCATGAGGCAGTATATGCCAAGGTTACTTCTTTTAATGGTTCTAAACGTACTATTTTGTCTTACAGCACAGCAAATTGTCACCAGCAATCATGATAATCCAAGAAGGTCTCTACTCGAGGGGGATTTTATGTATTATTTTTCTTGTCCAAAGACGGTGGGACAGAGCATTCAAGTTCCTTCGGGGGAGAAAATAAGGCTTGAAACTACAAAAGATGGGGAACTTTGCACTCTGACTGCCAAGAATGCAAAGTCAGATTTTGTTCCTGTGGGACGAAGCTACAATGGCAATAACTGGGAGAGTGTTGCAGGCCCCTATCCCTATCTTGAATACAAGTGTGAATCTTCATACTGTGAAACTATAATACCTCATGACATTCAGCAGCAGCATCTTGTCACATTTGAGCTAAACATGATGCCGTCCATTTCATTGTCGAAAAGGGATGAAATTGCTAGGTTTCTGGAACAGACTACATTTGGTACAGAACCGGGAGAACTAGCTGAAATGGAACGAAAAGCAGCTGAGACATCAGATTTGATGCATTTGTTCTCGGATTGGGTTTACAATCAAATCTATAACATGACGGCAACATCTCACAGGGCTTTTTATCGTCGATATGTTGATTCTCCGTTATTTCATCCATACAGGGAAGGAGAACAACGGACGCCTTGCAAAAGGGGTGCTCGATGGAGGTGGTATTCATTTACACGAAATGATCTACGTGAGCAACTTTCTGTGGGAAAAATGAGTGGTCGATTTGTTCTCTCTGTCAATGGAGTAATGAGAACCATGGTTGGAAACCTTGTGTTTGAAAGCAACGTGAGATTTCGTCACAAGCGACAAGAGTCGTTCACAATCTGCAGAGTCGAAGAAACAGTGTATGGAAAATTTGGCATCCTTTATGATGGGCAGTGCGAATTGTTCAAGGTGGGAAATCCAGCAGTGAGACTCTATGGTATGACTCCAAAGCCAAGTTACATTGTTAAAATCAACATCTCCAAGAAATCTGACTTTGAATTACAAACATATTTCAATGAAAAAATGGAAGAATTGACTGAAATTCTCATTTTAAAAAAGAATCTCAATGCAGATGACTGCAACGTCATTCCCTATCCAACGACTCATAACGTATATGCAGAACTTAGTAATGGTCAGCATATGATATTTGAACCGACCCTTGAACTTGCAGATAATCGAAATCAGAATCCATTGAATGATGGTGGAGGCAAAGCAGTTCGTGTTAGCAACGGAGTTGTACAATGTGCAAATGTTGAAAGAAACTTTCTCAATGAACAAAGTTGCAAACTTAGCAGTCATGTTAATGCATGTGCTCCACGTGGCAAGATGGAAGGCATGGTGGTTCTCTCACCCAAGATGTTGAAATTGTTTTTTGAACTGATAAAAAGGCCTGTGTATGCAGTGACTGGGCTGCGAATAGAAGATGATCTTTCTGTTAGCTCTCCCTGCACTTCTGGTGGACAATCACGATGGCAACATGTTGATTCATGTATCGAAAATGTAAAACCTGAGACTTCGGCATTGTTGGGCGCCTTACTTAAGAATTCGGGTCGAGACAATCCAAACGTTCAAGACATTTTGCTGCTTCCCGATGAAGGAAATTGTCACTGGAAAGATGTGGACAAACGACAAATGTATGTAAAAGTCGATGGTCAGTGTTACATGAACATTCATCCAGACTCATTCAACATTTATGATTTCACCGATTGGGTTGCATTGCATCCAGGTGGTAGAGATCCTATTTTGAATCCAGGAAAGCAAGGTCGTCACCAGCTATTTTTCCCCGAATCACACCCAATGTCTAGATGGAATGTGTACAAAGAAAAGCTCTTGTATGTTGGAATAATAGGTGATGAACTTGAATTTTCTGATATTCGGGTGGGACAACTGAAATCAATGAAGATTGCAAAAGAAGTTGGCATATATATTCCTGAGCCCGATGGGGAAGGTACTTTGGTCTGTGGAAGTCCAAATGAAGTAAAAAATGATGCAACATCGATTCCTAGATTTTTTATAAGACATGATGGACAGGCTAATTTTTTGAAAAACGACGAGTTTTCTCAACAACGAAAAACTATTTGGACGACAATTGCTTTGAAGGGACAGGACCAACTTCGTCAGAGAGTAGCATGGTGAGTGATTTGCCCAGAGTGAAACGTTCTCAATTGCATTATTCACAAAATCTGACACTATCTTAATCTAATTTTATCAGGGCTTTATCACAGCTCTTTGCGATTAGTCCATCAGCTGTTTTCCCCTTAAATACAGAACCATTCTTAGCATATTATGATATCTTTGTGAGAAATTCATTTGGTTCCTTCCGGGATATTTTACGTGAAGTATCTTACAGCCCATTGATGGGAGATATGTTATCTTACCACGAGTCGAAATCAACAGAGTACGTTTGGTCAACAGAGGGATCCATGCAGTATGCTGATGAAAACTTTGCTCGTGAAATCATGCAACTACTATCTATTGGTACTATACAGCTTAATATGGATGGTACTCACAAGTTAGATAGTCAAGGAAACGTTATTCCAACTTATACTAATAGTGATGTGGCAGAATATGCCCGTGTTTGGACTGGATTTACTCGACGGGCGACACGAGGTAACATAGAGGGTGGGAATGATGGGGGTAATAGTATCGATCCAATGAAAATACGCATTGAATGGCGTGATCATTATCCAAAAATGGGATTGAAAGGGAAATACATTGGTGATGGTTACCCTTTATGTCAAGATTTACCTCGTGATTCCTTTTTACAGAAGGGAGCGAAGTGGAAACTTTTGGGCAAGTCCCGACTCCCTCAGGAACAAGAACTTCTTCTTATCAAGGGGTCATTGAGTGATGGCAATCATACAACTGTCAAAGTGACAAAGCTAAGTTCCTCATCAGCTCTTTTCAAAGAACTCTGTAGACCGATCTATGGAATATGCACTTATCCAAGCATAGTGGAATTGAGTGACAATATCAAATGCGAGGGCTTAGAATGCGACTTAGACAACGTCAAAGTAGTTGAAGTAGGGACAGGTGTTTTTTATGAATTCATGCACCATGCTTGCATTCAATTCCCATTTTTTGTGAATGGTAAACTAGTTTCAAAATCAAGGTCCAATGTTTATGAACAGAGCAAGTGTGTTGATGAGAATTGGGCTGTAGCAGCTGCAGCCTGTTGCGATGAAAATTTCAGCGGTATACACAATACATGTAAATATACAGGAGAGCTAGTGACATTCATGGTTGCAAATTCTAGATGCAATGAGAAAGGGAAGAGCATTTGTACCTACAATGGTGTCTCATGGTCTGAATGTGGATTCTGTTGCAATTATGAAGGGTATTTTTGGACCGACGATAGTTGTAATGTATTTTTAATAGTGGATGCGAATGGAGATGTCTCAATAGACAGTGGAGCACGTAAAGATGGGGATTCTTATTCTTCCTTAACATTTTTTAGGGTGCAATGGGAAAACAATCAGTATCCTTATGGTGGGAACCTCTGTGGAAATGGAGTTTGCGAAGGAGTAGATTCATATTGCCGCTGCATTGTAGAGGTGGAAGAGACAAGAGTTTTCTCTTCCTTACCAACACGAAAAGAGGTCCTGACTAGTCTACATATAGGTGGGATCAATCCTGCGTTGAAAAACTATGCTGGTAAACAAATTTTTGAGGACATAATAGTTCACATTGAAAATTCTGAGTTTCCCTACGGCAAGAGAACTGTATTCGAAGTTGTGGATGACTTTGGCATCACCAGGTTTTTGATGAATATGAAGTCTCTGGTTAAAATTGGATCATTTCAATTTCGAAATACACCAACATTTTTTACTGCCGTTCCAGAAGTTATCGATGCCCAATACGAGACAGAGGCTGCTTTGGACCATTACTTTTTTCACACAAACACAGCTCCATTCGTAGCACTTCGGCTCATTCAACGTTTCGGAATTTCCAACCCTTCACCAGCATTCATTGAGAGGGTTTCGAATGCATTTACCAATGGATATGTCGATTTGAATGCTCCAATAGGTAGTCGCAAGTATGGTGACTTGGCTTCAACTATTGCAGCAATAATTATGGATGAAGAGAGTAGATCTGTAATCTTGGACTCTGATCCTTCTTACGGGTCACTTCGTGAACCTTTAGTCAAGGTGATGTCATTAATGAGGAACCTACGTTACGTTCAGACAACAGGTTCATTTGTTACCCTCCAGGGGCTCCAGGACATTATTGGGCAAGAAAGTTACGAAATGCCATCAATTTTTTCTTTTTTCTTGTCAGATTATGCACCACCTGGTGATATTGCTATGGCATCACTCGTATCTCCAGAATCAATGCTTCTTCCCAGCGCGATTGGTTTAGTGAATGGCATGATATCTATGATTAAATTTGGATTATCAGGGTGCTATGGAGGTTTCATGAATTCCTGGTGCAGCCAGAAAGAGATCGCATCCGGTGGGGATTATGAAATGTCAGTTGGCAGACTAACATATTCCGCAACAGAAATGAGAATCGAAGAAACTATTGATGATCTAGGGACACTCTTGACAAGTGGTAGATTGAGTTCCGCAAACAGAAAAATGGTCATAGATCGAATTCGATCTATAGAAAGTAATGAAATGAAACTCCAGATAGCTCAACAATTTGTGATTTCCTCCCCTGAATATCATTCAACAGGAAGCACGGGAAAATATGGCAAAAAAAGGCCAGATGTACCCGAACCAAGAAAAACTTGCAAGAGGAAAAAAACATTGATTCACATTTTCCTGAAAGGCGGTTGCGATTCTTTCAATTTACTTGTGCCTCATTCGAAATGTAACGGAAATAGTAAGTGAACCTGCAAGATTCGTTTGCTGTCAATATCGTCCATCCTACTCACACTTTACAAGACTTGTACAAAGATTACAAATTAGCCAGAGGAAATATCGCAATATCGAAAGCTGATTTGCTTGAAATAGATTCATCTAATTCTAATCAGCAGTGCCATAGATTTGGACTTCATCCAAAATTAACTTTCCTTCAACAGCTTTACAATGATGGCAATGCTTTATTCTTTTCAGGTATCGGCGTGTTGACGGTACCTGTGAATAAAGATGATTATGATGCGAAGACAAAAACTCAGCTTTTTGCTCATAACACCTTGCAAGCTGAAGTTGGGAGGCTTGATCCACACGGTGAAAATATTGGAACTGGTATGCTTGGTCGGCTGTCGGATGTCCTCACTTCTGCAAAGTATAGCGTGAATTCGTTTGCTCTCGACACATCAACAACGGCACTTGAAGGCGAACTTTTAAATTCAGAGAAAGTCTCAGTTGTTAGCAAGAAAGGATTTCAAATTTTCAATCCATCAGCTCCAGATGGTATAGTTACGCCTCTTGCAACTGCAGTAAATCAAAATGAAGGGGTAGGTAGTAGTCTGCATTCCAAAACTTGGTCAAAAGCAATGGTAAGTAATGCACAAAAGTAGAGCATCTGGAAGTACTACAGTATCATTATGCCAAACTAAAAACTCATGCTCAATACAGCACGAAGGTATACAGCGTAATAATAAACTTTATTGGGCTTACAAAAATAGTAAGCTGTTAAATGGATGGCATAAATTCCCCAAAACTGAAATCGGTAGGCAGCTTCGAATGGTTGCAAAAATGTCAGATTCCACCGATTGTAGAGGCGCCGATCGAGATATATTCTATATAGAAACTGGTTCCTACGATCACCACGCAAATCTCAAATCAGGTCTTGACCGCGAATTTGGTAGATTAAATGAAGCGTTGAGTGCCTTTGTATCAGAAATAAAAGCGAAGGGGAAGTGGGACGACTACACAATAGTTGTGTCATCAGAATTTGGGAGGTAAGCAAAGCAATCCAACAAAGAATGAATTCTTCTAATCCACCGCTAAACGTCTTACTTTTCTTCTTGTTTCAGAACATTAACACCAAACAGTGGTAAAGGCACAGACCACGGCTGGTCGGGATCAAGTTTTATTATTGGTGGACAAGTAAAAGGTGGCAAGATCCTAGGTCAGTATCCGACAGATCTCTCATCATCGAGTCCCCTAAATGTCGGACGGGGTCGACTCATACCAACCATACCATTTGAATCAATGTGGAATGGAATTATTCAGTGGTTTGGTGTCAAGGATGAAGAGGATTTGAATGTGGTTCTACCAAATAGAAAGTCCTTTACTAACCTTTACACCGAAACCGAATTGTATTTCGATCGGCAAGACAAAAATATCAACTGTGAAGGGTATGGTGATATCGTGTCTTGTATCCCGGCTGATCCCGATTCACTCACTGACGACGGGTGGGATCTCAGTTATTACTTTGATGACGATGATTATGGTCCCAGCAATCAAAACAATAGTGTATCAGTTGAACATGTCGACGATAAGAAGTTAGATCCATCAATTCTTGTGACCGTTGTCATGGTTATACTCTGCTCATTTCTCCTTGTAGTCGGTGCTTTCATTTACAATGGAAGGACAGGAAACATATCAAAACTACACACGTCTCTTGCTATCTGGTGGTGCAAGGCATGGGAGGAAAAATGGACTACCGTTGATGAAAATGTATCATTCGAAGTAGTCGAAAACAAGAGGGGAAGCATCAGAATTATACCTCACGTCGACAAACACGGCCAACCATAACAACAAGTGTATTATCCACTCATTGATTCACTCATGGACCATTTATTTTATTCATGTATTCTTTTTTTCAAACGTCGATGCAAATTCATCTCGACTGCTTGTACTACTGTTCCTACACGATTGACGCCAAACACGACATTTGGTTATACCCACACTGACAAATATACCCATTCCAAACCCCAACACCAACAACAAAGCAGCTGCATTCTTTCTATAAAGAACTATATTTTCCAAATCTTTGAGCAATACATGAATTGCATCCATCTCGTACAAAGCTCTTCTCAAAGATTCAATCATTTTCAAAATACCCTTGGGGGTAGAAGGCACTTGCATCTTTTCTCCACTCTGATACTCTTCCGTCACAAAGAATACAAAATCTTCTACACGCCGCGATCGCTGAGGCTCATAATGATACATTCCTCCATTTGCAAAAAAATACAGAGTTGGCATTGATTTGATCTGGAAACGATTGACCAACCTGGGATTTTGGGAAATATCCACAATGCCAATTAAGACTGAACTTTCGGGATCACTTTTCATTTGCTCTGCGAGTTCGTTCCATACGGGATAAAGTTTGATACAATGTGGACATTTGGGAGAAGAAAAATTGACAAACCATTTACCAGTGGTCTGACCAGAGGATGCCTGTGTGAGATGTTCAAAGTTTTCATCAGTGAGCTGAATAATATGCGTATTTCGAGTGGCGAATGTAGTAGAAGAGGAAGAAGAGGGAAGGGCCAAGGTAGTAGCGTGTCTTGAAAAGGACGTCGTGGATAGTAGGATGAGTGCTATAATTCTTATAAAAAACGATTTCATGGTTTCTTCTTGGAATCTCAACGTACTGTACAGTAAATGATGGATACGATGGATTGTTTTCAATAGTCTCCCTGTCTTGAGGTTCTTATTTTAGGTGGTATCTGGTATCTGGTATCCAAAAAACAGAATTGTGCCGTTAGTATGGTACATGTAGGAGGTTTGCACAGTAGCTGCTAATACAGTAGTACTATCACTATGAGACGTACGACGACGGGAAGAGGGATAGCTGTACTGTCGACTACAGTGTAGTGCAGTACTACTGTAGATATTACCTAAGTACCGGTAGACAGTCTGCTGTAGACAGTCTCTACTGTAGCTACTGTAGAGAGAGCTGTAGAGAGTGAGCATCCTTCAATAGTCCTTCAATACGACGTACAGACAGAGTAAGTAACTTTCTCCTTTCCCTTTACATAGTACAACTAGCAGCGCACACTCGCAATCAATGCAATGACCATCCTGAGACCTGTAACAAAATTATCTCCGTCCAACAGAGATGTGCTTGATGACTGCGGACTTCCATTCAGCTTTGTGTTAACTCCATTCGCGCGTCGAAGTGCAATTTCACAGGGAGACGATGACAAATTTAATCAAAAACATCTTCGCAAGGCACGGGACTCTACGCGTCCAACGACCAAAATCCGCGAGCGAGCCTCTGATGCTTACCCAACAAAGGCTTCTCTCATTGCAAAATGCACTTATTGCGGTTCTCCATTGAACCCCATGTGTCGCTTTATAGATCAGTGGTGTATTCTCTGTAACATTTGTAGAAGGACATACGATGCTGATTTCGAATCTCAATCGAAACTCAGAAGGATTCCAACTGCTGGTAAGCCATTCGTTGATCGATACGACCGTGACAATGACTATATGACAATGTCTCAACTAGAATCGGAGTATAGAAAACGATATGGGCAAAATGGAAGTAAGGAAGAGTGTGAAATGCCGCTTGTTGAGTATTCCTTGCCGCTTTTAACCGTTCATGATCCTGAGACCCAAAGTGAAGAAGACATCTTTGCTTTGCCCGCGAATCTCTGTCCACCTTTGTTGGCAGTTTTCATTGACGGCACGTCCAATGATGGTGGATACTATGAACGGATTTCAAGACTTTTAATGGATATGCTTGAAGATAGTTCTGAAGGAGGTTATAAAGGGACTCGTATGGGGATCTTTGTCATGACTTCGGGTGGGGGTTTGAGTATCTATGACTTTACAAACCCAGGTGGGCATTTGAAACATTTATGGATTGATTCTTGTCCGTTAACACTCAATTCCAAATTTATCGACCCTCATGGAGACTTTGTATCATCCATGGATGACCAAGAAGATTTTTACAAGGTAGCTCCATTGGAAGATGTCATGACTGCCGAACAAATATTTGCACCGCTGGATGGCAATGGGAGAGTCAGCGTTGAAAATGCCTTGCGTGAGATAGCAGATTGGACGATTACCATTCGACAAGGTTGTCAGCGCGGTGACCACGAACATTCTGGAGGTGTTTGCCTTGGTAGAACACTCCAATATTTCTTAGACTTTATGGAACGCGTTGCTTATCAACCTGGCGACAGTCAAAGAATCAATCAGGATCATGATGGTGTTAGTGGTGATGACAGTGTTGCTGTTGGTGATAACTTCAGCGACAAATTCTTGTTTGCAGGTGGGAAAATCTTTTGCTTTCTATCACAGGCACCTTATGAGGTTGGAAATTTTAACATATCCGATTTGAATGGCAGAGCTGGGTTGGGAGGCTTTGGAGGAAGTTGTGCTGAGATTGGAAAGCGTTTCAGCGCCGATATTCATGAGAATATGGAAAACAGGATGAGCGAGAAAGTGCAAACTGGTAAAGATATAGAAATGGGAGGAGTCGAAACTCAGTCAAAAAGTATGCAGGGAGTCTCTCGAAAAAGTAAAAGGCACACAACAAACGGATTGCCAGAAACAAGATACCTACAAGTTGATGAATATTATCAAGATATTGGTGTTGCGAGTGCTATGGGTGCATTCGCGATTGAGATATTTACCTTTTTACAATCTGACCAAGACCTTTCGGAAGATGATGAGTTATACATTGGAATTCCTATTTTGAGGCTTTTGTCGGATCGAAGTGGTGGATGTGGACCTCTTTTGTCGATACTTCCCAAATTGTCCGATAATAATATCTATGGGTCTCATCAAAATGATGATGTGATACTTCATGAAGTAATCGCTCGTTCCCCATGGAAAAGGTAAGAACGATTATTTGGGTTTCACCACCAATCAATTGCATTCTCTCAATTTTCTTTGCTTGTTTGTTACATTATGTTTGTACCATTTCTTTAGAATGACAGCCTTTGGTGCCATGCTACGTATCAGATGCAGCAGATCACTAAAGGTTGATGACTGCATCCAAAATTTTTCTTTGACACGCGGTTCCAATAAACTGGCAGAGTTCTATCACAGCAACGGATTATTTGGTGCAGCCGCAACTTCACTACAAGATGACGAATTGTACTTGATGGGTGCATGTGACACAACTCATACACTAACTTTTGATTTAACTATTAGCAGTAGAAATGGGGTCATCGAAGACACCGTTCTCCTGGACGGAATCCACGAAGTAACACTGGCACCAGGCATACAAACATGTTTTGCTTATACAAGTGTTGTAAAAAATGGCAGTGAATGGGTGACAGTGCGAAGGCTCAGAGTTTTGACACAGGAGCTACAAGTGACGGAAGAAACTGAAAGTATCTTCTCCTCTTTAGACACCGAAGCACTGGCAGTGGTAAGTTTTTGATTCTCTTAATATGTATCCTTTGACTTCGAGGTCAAGTTCATGCAACTTGTATCTCACGTTTACTTTTTTGTTTATAATTTTCCATCAGCCCATGTTCCACAAATTCCAACACTATTCCCTTCAACATGGTTTCCTATCGTTACATGAATATGCCAGTAATTGGATTCTCAATGTCCTACTCTGCTGTTACAAATCAGCACAGAAGCAGCAAGAAAGAGTTAACAAGTATGGTCATGGCATCATACGTGGTGACTTCTTTGCCGCAGATCGCATCCTTGGCATTCAAGGTAGCACAATGTCAAAAAAAGAAGTATTATTGGCACAGGGACATGAAGAACTCCAATCCTTGCCGCTTCTTGTCTTTTCCTTAATACAGTGCGACCCACTGCGTCCTAATGACAGAGACTTTAATCCATCCTTGGACGCCAGATCAGCTGCATCAGCAAACATGAGTAACATGACGCCTGATGTAATTGCTCGATGCATCGCACCTCGTATAGAACTTTGGTCGAGTGACGTTGAAGGGATATCCTACGGCGTTGGGATGAATACTGGAGACATCCACAACACAATTCTCTCCCATTTCGAAACTCACTCCACGAATGAATTTCCAATTCTATTTGTTGACACACCCAGCAATATCATTCTGGATGACTGCCAAAATTTTGGTGGTCAAAAATGCCACACAGATACAAAAATGGAAGATTTACCTCCTGCCTTAAATCAGGCGAAATTTGATGCACTCAAAAGCTATCGTGTAACCCCTCCCGTGTATTCATCCTTTTCAAAACATGATTCACCAGCAACACCAGTGTCTGATCGACTAGCGGACTGTTTGGTAGAAGATTCTGTTTCGTCAGTAACTCATATGCCATTTGGCGAGTGGTGCAACGCAATATCGGACGTTTTGTATAGTGAAATTGTTGATAATTAAACGGATGATGTGCGCTGCTCGCAAGGAGGGTTCATCGTGACTCAATATGCACCTGCTGGCTATATTCGAGCTTAAATCAGTTACGCCAACCTTTCAGGAACACTCATGGATTCCAGTATCACTATCTTGGTGCACCCACCGAACGGCCCAATTTGCGCTAGGCGATATGCGTTGATTTTAAATTTGTCTGGTTTCACTGGAAACTTTTGGTACACATTTTTTCACACGACTAGTCCGCAAATTTTATTAATTTGCCTGATGTGCCTAGGCAGTCGTGGTCTTGTAAAGCTATTTTTGTACCACTCCGTTAGATTTTATGCCAAACGGTTTCACTACCCCATGAGAAGTCAAAATTGCTCATTACTTGACTCGTTCCCACAAAACCCAAAACTGATCACAAAAATATACGGAGGACTGAAAACTGAAAAAATGAATGTTTCCAACTCTCCACTACCAATACAACCTTCTATCCATACAGTTGTTTCGAATGCCAGTACAAGAAACATTTTCCGTTTAAATGAAGAATGCCAACATCATGATAATACTATGAAAGAAGAAAACATGGTTCACACACGAAATCTTTTTCGAAGGGAGGATGGAGACATTTTTTTATCGCCAAGTGTTCACGGGAACAAATTAGAAATTCACACCAGTATAAAATGCGAAGATTCACCAGTAACAAATGGATATGATGAATCATCTACACTAAGACCATGCATGATTTCATTTTCCTCCGATGAGGAGGATGTTAACTGTGACATTCATGACATGACTACGCCACTGGACTATCGCAGAGATTGGTCACACGAAATGAAGGATACGTTGCAAGTGCTCAATGCTTCTGGGGCGCTTTTTCCAGACGAAAGCGAAGACAATTACTTGAAATGTGGATCTATCGCATCATTTGACATAGAATTAGACACAAGATACGAATTAGAATGCCAACCTCTTTCCGAATGGATACAAGGCGGCGAAGGTATAATATGGTGATGACTAACTGATGACAATATATAATGTAGGCAACATGAATCAAAAACCCAGCACCAGGTTATTTATGTTAGATGTTGACGTTCTGCATTATTTCATGTAATGTCAGTGATCGATCTTGAGATTTTGGAGCAGTGTGAATACAGTTGTCAACAAGCACGCAGAAAACATCACCTGTAGGCCGAGAAATAGGACGGAGAAATCTAGTCGACAGCTGAATGCAGGGCAAAATCACTGTGTACTATTACAAAAAATACACGTATAACTGCAACATGATACAATGATTATTTATTAATAAGTGTATGTGTAAATGACTGTGTAAATGGTAACTGCCCGGGGCCGCTTTTTTAAGGGGCGATGAGCGGTGACTCTCACCTCTCACCACTCTATCTTCTACAATACACCTTCGCTACTGTACGAACTAAAGGTCGGTACTGTAGTACCATACGGTGTTATACGCGAAGTGAGTAGTGAAATGAAAACGACCTGCCAACTCAAAAGCCCAGGGTTGCTGCTTGCTGCCTCCTCCCTGCTGCTTTCCAAATTCAAAACTCTTGACTCATGATATTTTTCATAAAAAGTTAGTATAAAGAGTTACCTGTGACTGTGGCTTGTTTCGAGACAATCTAGTTTATACGCAGATTTGTTTAGAAACAATTCAGGATGCATCCTTCTATCGTATTCACTCTAGCGTTATCTGCTTCTACGATAGTTCACGAGAAGGTGTTAAAGGCAAATGTTCCATTTGTTGAGAGGGTATCGAATGATTATTTGAATCAGTATCTTCTGATATCACAAGAAGATCTGGACTCGGAGACAAAACTTTTGAATCTTATAAAAAGCTTAAAATTTGATGACGATGAAGTTATCCGATTGATTGACTCAAACACCGTCAAACTGAAGTCAAAGGGATTAGTCTCCTATGCAGGGGTTCAAATTCCATCAGGGTACAACAATCGTGATAAATTTCCTGACTGCATGAACAAGTCACCATTCACAAAAGCAAAGCAATACCTTTCATCAGGAAGCAAGGTGATGGTGAAAATAGTAGATGATACTAATGGCGTGAAACCGCGTTGTTTAATTGTGGTCAAGAGCAGCGGGAAACTTGTGAATGCAGAGTTAGTACGCGAGGGTTTTGCCACGACTAGCAACCGAGGACTAGACAGCATTGAGAAGGTTCTCCCAGGATTCCATGAAACTTTGAATTCTCTACAAGAAACAGCAGAGACAAAAGGTCTTGGAATATATAGGCGTTGCGAAAATATCGATTTCCCGGACGTCGATCAATTTGAGCAGATGAATGATGAAGCACAGGAAAAATATAAGAAAGGAAGTCCTCCTCCGGACCCTAGACCAACCTCCAGAGCTCAAAAATTACCTATATGCGCCGACTTTCAAACATACGAAGACGCACTGAGTTGGTTTGAGCGCTACTTTCCCTTTTATGGAGATGTCGCTAAACTAGACAAGGATGGGGATGGAATCCCATGCTCTGGCCTGCCTCATACTACAGATCAGAATAAATATAGAATGAAGAAACCAATTATTAATAAGAATAACCAGTAAAATTTTTACCTGCAGGTAACATTACAAATCCGATCGAAAATGGCAGCCAAGAATCAAAATGTTTACAACGATCCATCAACGGACTGAGGTAGCATCGGCGCTGTAAGGGGATCTAATCCGTGAAGTCTGGAACCAAAAGCCATTTGTTCTGGCAGCTCGTCCGGTGAATTACCCTGCAAAACGAAACCTAAATCAAGTGTCAACGATTTTGTGTAGCGTTGAGCTACTGATAGAATCGCCCGTGCAGCCGAAGAAGCAACGATGTCCAGATCGACTTCCAAATATTCTGCCTTTCCATCTGTGGCAGCTTCATAAAAATATTGTGTGGGCATTTTCTTGCACACAATAGCAGGCTTTCCATCACAAGTCTTTTTGACAATCCATGGACCTTTGACAACCTTTGGAACAATCTTAAGTATTTGATCTTTACCCTTATCATCCGCCATAAGATAACGACACGCACAAACCTCTGCGTTTGTCAGTCCATCCACAGATGGTAACGGTAGTGATTTGTCATAGCAATATCTTAAAAATGGTAAGAACTTGGATGGTATCTCAGAATATGTGACGCAATTTCCCCACGGAAGACGGTAATTAATGACAAAGGTCGCTTTTTCGCGCAATTTACCGCCAAGGATTGCTTTATACCTGCAAATGTCATTCATATGACTTAGAGATCATGTTGAAATGGAAACAAGTACAATCAAGATTTTACACTCAGTTTTTTACTCACCTTGCAATATGCTCTGGGCAACAGTCGGAAAGAAATATATCTACACCACGAGCAGGGAATAGAAACGGCCCTGATGGAATCTTGATTCTGTCTTTGAGGTAATTAGGTCCTCTCACTTTGAATTCATGCGCGACTGGTTCTGACCAGCAATTCAGTATAGATCCAATTTCGGCACCTTTCGGAAACTTTTGAATGGGACTCTTGCCAGAGGATTCTTTCAAATCAGAGGAATAAGTGAAAATGGAACAATTTCTACTGAGACTTCGTTCTGCTGGCTTATCATTACCCAAACTCATCCTCATCAATGTTTCAGAATCCACACGCGTCCGACTTTGCATGACTTCTCCTCCGATATGTGTATGGTAGCAAGCATCATGTGACTCAGGTGCCAGAGACATCCCAACTGCCGCACAAATAATCATCAGCACACAGGCACCATCAAGCTGTAATTCAATGGTTACTTTGGGCAACCACAGAAAGAACAGTATAAGACCAAAGAACATGGCTAATACAGTCGCAGGAGATTGAAGGTACTCAGGTTCTCTTCTATCCATGTTCCTATGATGTTCATTCTCAGAAAATGTCAAAGTTTTGGTCCTTATCAATTGCCTTCTTATACTTTTTCGACAGTCGACAGGTGCTCTTCTCCTCACACTTTTCGGCCGCACAAAAGGTGACGAACCACTGACTGTAGTAGCTTTTGACTCACTGTTCAACTCTGTTGCTTCTTCACCCACGACTCCACGAGATTTTCCACTCCATCTTTCTCCTTGCACGAAATTATCTTCTTGGGTCAATGGAGGAGGAGGAGGAGGAGGATCCGTTGGAGGAGATGGCGACTTTATAGGTTTCGTTTCCAGATACTTCACAGTAGCATCCGCTGCAAGTCCTTGGTGTTCTCTCGCCAATTCGTCATAAATATGATCGGTCAGAAAAAAATCATTGACAATCTGTTTGAAATGTTTCATAGCTCTCGATTCTTCATATTCAGAGGTTGGATAGTTCTCAGTGAGCACTCTCAATGCTTTATCCAGAGTTTTGCGACGTTCCACGGCCAATTCTTGTACTCTCGAAAATGTCATCTATGCGTAGACATCGATTAGCAGAAGCGAACCACAGTTAATGAAACTTTCTCTCAAAATCAAATTGTTCTTTTTCTCCAGCGGAAATACAAACAAAGTTTAATGGTGCTTACCTTTCCAATAAAATGACTAATTGGTTCGGAATCAATCACATGTGCAAAAGCATCAGAGAAAGCAATCAGGTTCTGGGTCGATTCAGGAACACCTTCCCATCCCTTTGTCTTTTCCACTTTTTCTGTTGCATCTTTGGACGCCCTTCTAAATTCAGTGACCAGGTTACGAAAATCGTGAAATGACTTCTCGATGCTTTTTTTTTCATAAAAACAGAATAATAAACAAGGAACAACAATTTACAAGTAAGTAAGTAAGTAGTAATGCAATCAATGTCACATTCATGGAAGGAAGCAAAAGAAGAAAAAAAAAACACACAAAGAACATACAACAAAAGAAAATACACATTGCGAGTACGTACATGATTTACTTACTTGAAAGTCTTGAAACGAAATCGAGGATCACATTCCGGTGTAGCACGAACTTGTATGATGTAATGAGTGTCGACAGCTCCAAACGCGTAAATCGAGCGCTGGTAATCAATGTCTATCACCTGGCACTGAACCCCCTCATTCTCAAGTGCTCTAATAAAAGCTGTATTGCTGCTGTAGTTGGACATCACGATACACAGTTGTTTGGTAAACGTAGTAAAGATTTAATTGAATCAGATCATCCGTCGAGTTTATTATTTCTTTGCCTTCCTTCTTTCTTGATCGAGATTCTTTGGGTCGTATTATGTTTTGCGTGTAGTATTTCTATTATTTTTATGTTTCTATTTTTTTCTCCAAATCTACTGTAGTACCCCGGGGTACGAGTGGTGGATCTAGGTAACCTAGGGTAACCATTGTATAGTCTAGTATATTTCTACATGTACTACAAATCAATGTAGAATCTACGAAGTATATCTGCATGGGGGATCGACCGAATACAAAGAGTAAAAGATACCCGCACGCGCACAAAACTCGGCTACCGACTAAGTACAAAATGAAACTACAGAAGACTATTAGATTGATTAAAACTAAAAAATCTACTTTATTTCCACTCTATATGTATTCTTTGTGCTATGGGCGGGTTTTAATAAAACCCTGTTTGTTTTTTTTTGTTTTTTTTTGTTTTTTATCCTTGCTCCTCATCCTCTCCTACAAATTTGAA
>JAAMXU010001432.1:0-11869 GCA_019693545.1 Chaetoceros muelleri
CTTCCTTCTTTCAATCCGTTTACTTTCCCTTTTCCACAACCGAGAGTCGACCGTGGCACACACTGGTAGTATTTGCATCGTAGAATATCTTCAGGACATCTGCTTGAGGGACAAAAAAATGTATCGCTGTCTTTATACTCAGGCAAATTTACAAAAGACAGTAACTCTGTATCTGTAACTGCATGAATATCTGCTCTTGCTTTAGAATACCTGTGGGACAAGATACACTTTCTAATAGCATGGCAAATATTTGATTTGTTGACGGACATTTTTTGAAATGACCGACCCTCAGTTTTCTTCTTTTCATAAATTCCATACAATTTCTCTGCAAGAGTGTAGATTTTAGAATAATGATATTCACCATGAGTGATGTGTTTATGTTTCTTCTTCTTTGGGTTCGCATACCACAGTTCCTTCTCTTCTTCTGTAAGTGACACTCCGATGTCTTAGATCAAGTCAAAACATACTGCTTGATCCAAAAAGTTTGTCTTATCCAACATTGGATCTTGACTACTGCTAGTTATGTTTTGAACAGTACTACTCATTGTTATTAAAGAAGGGGGGATATTATTTGATTAAAGCTGGTGAATTGTTGTGGTAACTGAAGACCCTTGTGTTGACAACTCTTTTAACTTTTTCATTGACAAGGGTGTGTACTCACACTGTATACAGTGTTGAATGGGTGAGTAGACACTGGAAACATAGAGGAGAGAAAATAAAGAAGACACCTGTTTTTTCTTTGTGTCAGTATGGGCGAATTTTGCTTTATTTTGACATGCGGACAGACCAAAATAAGGCAAAATAAGTCGGTTGCTTTGGCAAAGATTGGCCTCCATCCACAACCTTTGTAGGCTCTGATCTTATAAGGAATCAACCATTGAGTGGTACCATTGCAATACTAGAAAATGGCATCCACCTTTAAATGTAGGCTCTTCTCCCTCCAGTCTGGTGCTGTCTAAACTGCAATCCTTTCCTCAAATATGTGAAATGTTACCTCTTCTTTCTTTCACAACATGGCCATGAAATCCTTATAATCTTCTTACTGTGATAATGTGAAACCATAGAGGCATTGCATTTGAAATTCTACCAATCATGGTTGTCTCTCTGCCAGCTGTTTCATTTCTCATCTTGTAATGGCAGCAGTTTTGTTGATTGCAATTTGCTTCTTTTGTGCAGGGGTGAGTGCAACACATCCTGGAGTTTTATATGGGTTCATTTGTGCTCATGTCGTTTGATATCAGGCGTCAACATGGTGCTTCTTGTTGACAGGGGTGTTGTAGATGGGTGAATTGGTGCTATTGTTTTATCGAAAGGCTAAATTAACAAGAAATGGTTGTCTTGCAGTAATTGAATCCTTAACAACACTTGAAGTAACGCAGTCTTGTTAATTCCAAAATGACTAAACAATAGGGAATATAATAAAGACATTAAAATACTACAATGTCGAATATACTCCTAGAAATCAACGAGTAGTGAAGGAAGATCTTACTTTTTGGCAAGATTTTTGTGGGAAAGTGGTATTTTTGGGCTGGACCCTCCATTAGAGGGTGGCGCGCCAGAGGCTTTTTGGACGGAGTCCAATTATAAGTACAATAAGCTTGACGGAACGGGCCTAAGATGTGGAGATCTGAAAATTATCAAAATCTAAGATGTCCAGGGGGGTTCAGGATGGGGGATGGGCTAAGAACGTGTCTCAGGGTATCAAAACCTGCTAAATATAAGATGTAGTGTTTAACCTAGATCATGTAAAATGCACATGTACAGTACTGAATTTTCATTGTAAAGTACTCAAGATAGTAACAGGTACACAACAAATAGAATGTGTATGTACTGTATATTCTGTACATAAAACAATTGGGAAGATGTACACTTATACAAACTACTACAGCAAAATCTAGACACAAACCTACATAAGTAATGTACATAAGCAGTGCTCCTTCCGCCGCCTGCACTGCTACCAGTACTTCATGGACTTGTCATACATGGAATAGTAGTAAAAGATAATAGAATATTTTATATTGCCCATGCACTGCCATATAACCAGACAATATTCCCTGTTTAAATCATCATTACTTGTTTCAATTTTCAATTATCTTCAGTTTCATTACAATGCCACTTGTTTACATTGTTACTGTGTCCTGCATTCTCATCATCTTCATATTCACCAGAAGACTCTACCCTTTCAACAGACCTCTTCTTCCTACTGCTATTTTTTCTTTGAGCCAAATGCATTCCTTCTTTCATCCTTGCTGATGTTGGCGTACCATTATTTGTCTCACAGAAATGTACAGCTGCTTTTTTTGTTGAATTAAAGCCAAGTTCAATTTCTTTGAAAACAAAAACACAGTTTCCAGTGCAAGAAGAAACATCTGGTTTGTGAATAATATCAGACCTCTGTCCAGTTTCAGCTCCAAGAAGATGTGGAGATGTTTTGGGTTCCGACACAAATGGAAGGTCAAGTACAAGTTTTGTTTTGACCTTCTTGCCTTCAACATGACCCTTTTTTTCTGCCAGTGCTTCCATAACTGCTGCATGCACAATATTGTAATCTCTATCTCTCGGTTTGAATCCCAAGAGAGCACTAGAAGAATGCACAAGTTTTGGTTCAGTAAAGTAGATAAATGCTTTGAGTCCATTTCTGACACTTCAACCTCAATATTGTTTCCAGTGCAGTAAACAGGAGGAACTTTGATGTTGCAGATTGCATATCTCTGACCATTGTAAGTGGGGATCTTAGGATTGACAAAGTGATAAAGTCTATTGATGTTTGACTGCTCTGCAAGATTGATTGATACTCTGTCATAATGATGATGAAATGTAGTGTCATACTCATCACAAAGAGAAATGTTACTATCTTCATCATTGTAATCAGTTTGTATCTTGGTACGGAAGTTAATTTCTTTGAATGCTTTATTGATCGGACTCACAGAAGGCACTGCATCATCATGTTGCTCTTCTTCAAAAGGTGAAGATGCAGCACCAAAATATTTGTTCCCTTCAGTTGGAGAAACCAAGTCTGTCCTCTTGTTACTTCTATTTGTTTGATAACTAGACCGAGTTGTTTTAGAAGAGTTACTACTCTCTAGGGAGTGCAACAACAGAAGCAGCATGTAGCACATGATGTAGTGCATTATGTAGTACATGATGTTGTGCATGATGTATGTAGTACATCATGCTGTAGCCAAGGAGGTACTGTAGGTAGTATGTACTCGTACCTTGTTGGCATGTGGTGCTATACTGTAGGCTAGGAAAGGTTATTTTCAGTCCCTGGTGGTCTGTCTGCTAGGATTGGGTTTTTTCCTCTCCATTATTTTTCATTCATGGTTATGAAATAAAAAATAAATTTCAATGGTGTCTTTGTTACTTGCAACATCATGCCAAAACCAAAGGAACACACCTTGTATGACCAATTCATTGAAACAGCTTTGGAAAGGATGATTGTCACTTTCTGGTCGAAATTGAAAGTAAAGGACATGGCAATCACAACATAGACTATGGAAATCATACTTCAACATTGAATTTCCCTCCCTGACAACCACAGCAACAACAATCAAAGAAATATACTGCCGAGATGGTATCTCCTATCAAGAGTGAAACATGGGTTGCAGCTTGGAAGGAAAACCTTGAGTTTATTCCTGGAACTAATTCCGAAACGCTCCCAAGTGGCTCAGGCACTTTTGGCCTTGTCAAAGATTATTGAAATGTCCCTGAGGAAACAAAGAAACCGCCAAAGAATCATTCACAACCAATGCTTGATTTTATTGAAGATTTGCGACAAGTTTTAACTGAGCAAAGAAGGGAATTGAATGGAAAAAACACTGGATTCATCCGCATTAACATCATCAAAGGGGCAAAAACAATTGAACATACAGATACACTTCGATCATCAATGATCAATAGCTACTCCATGTTTTTCCCCCAAAGAAGTGCAGTGAGTGGAGTAGATCAACCTTGGATTATTCCTTGAAAGTTTGTCTTTGGCCCACCTTTAAGACAAGCTTTGTGTACTTCAGAGATCGGATTGTGATTCCTTTTGCTTATAAAGAGTGCCCGGAAGATGGTCAACAATTCATCTATTCAAAAGAGGAACGGAGAGGAGATTTTCTGCAGATGATTCAAAGAGACTCATCAGGATCTGCAAAATGGCTGGTTGCCCATCCCAATTGTCTTCATGACCAGAAACCATTGAAAAAAATGAGGAAAGGCCTAGCTGTTGTAGGGATAGTTGATGGTTGCTTAAGAGTTGTGAAAGACAAATACACTGTGATAAATAGTTGGAAAGAAGTAAACTCAATGTCCTTCAGTGACTCATTTGAAATGGAAGGAAATACTAGCAATTTCATACCCAGGAGGCTCTACAGACATTTGGATGTTCCCTATAAGGTTTACCCTCTGAAAGGTTGGGAAGTCATTCATGGAGTGGAATACAAATCAGAAGCTTGGAAATCTGACAATAATGCCATCCGGATACATGCCTTCTTTAGAAATATTTGCACAGTCACTGTCTGTGCAACTGCATCACTATCTAAAACAACAGATAAGATTGATGTCATCACTGAATGAGTAAAATCACAAAGAATAATTCCTACTAATAGTTTATCTCACTCTAGAATTGTTTTGTATTCCACCTGATAAAGCAGCTCAAATGATTGTATGTTCAGCTGTGTTGTGACAGCAACAGCATTAAAGCAGTTGTGAATATCATGCTGAAACTGATGTTTCATGACATGGAAATCTTTGGTCCTTCTATTTACAGTTTCATGTCTGGCCCTTACTTCAAATTTTGATTCCCATTGACATAAATTATGACAGTGATCGAGTGGACAGTGAGTCTGAGGATCACCACGATAGCCTTGGTCTGCCTCAACACACTCTCCTGCAGTCAGATGTCTTTTTAACCATCCACGACCCTAACCCTAACCCTAACCCTAATATCAGGCCATGGACCAGGTGCAAAAGGTCCATTCACCCAAACAATCCACCCAGTTTGAATACAAAGAGCTATCTCATAGTATCTTAAACCAGGACCATTGAACTTAAAGCTGAACCAACCACTCCAAAAGGGGTACTGATTCTGAATTCAAAAATCTGTTCCATCAACAGACATTAAACATGTACTTCCATTGTAATTCATGTGCCTGTTTTCAAGACGGATCTTTATATTGTTATGGTAAGGAAAACATTATTTTTTACAACAATCAGCATCAATAACTGGAATCATATCTTTTAAATACACTTACAACTCTTCCTTTTAAATTACTTTTTTTACTATAATCCATTTCCACTTTTGAAATGTTTTCTCATCAATACCTCCAACAATACCAGCTAGGACAGAATCTGTTTCATAAACTTTAAGGAATAATAAACCCCACAAAAGATGGAAGAATTGAAGCCCGTGAGATTCATGGTTTTCATGAAGCAAAGGAAAAATCAAGGACCAGATATATGAACAAACTCCGGGGCTTGTTCCAAAGTGAGACTTGAATCACTGTACGTTTGTATTGGTATATGTATTGATTTGTGTTGAATGGAAATCCTTACGATACTGGACATCTCTTTTTTACAATATTCCATGCCCTTATCCCAGAATGACCTTGCTGACACATTCATGTTTTTGATCCATTTGTGACAGAAGAATTGTCAATGACATCAAAAGCACTAGGCATATTCTAGCTACGGTAGTAGGTCTACAGTAGTACTGTGGCACAGTTTTCCATTCATAATTTGTGGCGTACTCTCTAGAGAGAGTACAAGAACTTGCAGTGCATCATGTAGTACATAATGCAGTACATAATGTAGTATGTAATGCAGTATATAATGTAGTGCATAATGCAGTACACAATGCAATACAAAAGTCATAGAGGAATAATTCCAATAATGACCATTAGTCATGGGAATGAGGTAATGACTTTGGTATTGTTGGAATTAAAATTGGAGTTGATTTCATCACCAAAAGCTACCAATTGATTACAATTATAAGGTTTCTCAGCTCATATTTTTTTCTATCATAACAATGGCTACACATCTCAAACAAACTGATCCAGGCCCTGTAGCTCTAAGAGCCAAAGTTGAACAACTTTGACAAAAGTTTAAAGGTGACCTTTCCCAGTATCAGAACCCTGCTCTCATATATACAACAAGAGCAAAATTAAGGGTGGTTTTCAAATTTATGGCAACAAGTGGGAGAACAAAGCTGCAAATCAGTATCAAAGTTATATCAAGGAGAAATTTTTGTAGAATGGTATGTTTCAAATACTAATTGATAATAATGGCATTTTGATCTAACTTCCTAGTTTTCCATTATGCAAATTGTCACCAGCAAAAGCAAAGCAGAAATGTTGTCCAATATGTACTACAAATGGAAGTTGCCAAAGAAGTATAGGAAATTTATGGAAGATTTGCTTGGAACATCAAAGAAGTCACATGGAAAGAGAAAGGTAGAGAAAACTTTGGGAAGTCCTTATCATGACATTGAGGTTGAATTGTATCGCCAATTGATGGAGAGAAGAAAAGCCAGCAGAAAGTGTTCAGCTAAGTGGATCCGTATCACTGCTTTAAAAATTTTTGAAGCGTTTAGAGATGAAAATCCAGAAAAATGGAATGATTTAACATTCAAAGCATTGTTGGAAGCAGATTTTTGTGTGAGCGAAGGCGTGACGTATTATGCGGGATTGGTATGTTGACTCGTGGACTTTACGCATTGGCTAACGGTCAATTAGGTGGAGTCGCGCTTGGTACAGACAAAAGGGTGTCTGTTACGTCATCAAATGTCTCAACGTTAAGTCAATAAAACTAGCGTTGTTAAATCAAGAAGTTTAGCAAAATTGGGGAAACAAAATGCATACGTGGTGTGAAGATCGGATGGGGAAGATCTGAAAATATAATACATGTTATAATTCCAAGTAGAAATTAAAATAAAAACAAAAACAAACTGGGGAATTATCTGTGTACTAACACCCAATCTCAGAGACTTTCAGCATACTATGTAGTATATCGTGAAAGACCTGAGATACGAGCCATTCAAGAAACTAAAGAGAACGATCTGTGAAGAGCAGTGACGAGAAATGTGAATGAGAGTAGCCAAGCCATACTGTACCCAAGAACTCCAAGAAGATAAGACAAGATTGCAAGATGACCGACAGCGGCAGCAAGAGTATCAAACTCCCCACCTGGAACGGCGACCATGAGACCTTCCAGTTGTGGTGGACCAGATTCAAGGCGTATGCAAGCAAAGATAGATGGGCAAAGGCACTCAAGCCCTCGTTTGCCAACGAGTTGCCCAGCAAAGAAGAAGGCGCGTTCAATAGCGATCCCGCAATCACTAAGACGCAGAAGGAAGCCGTCAAGATGAACTCGGAAGCTGTTTAGGCCATCACTATGGCCTTGACCTCAAACAGCATCATGACCAAGTACTACGCGACGATCGATGACGACTACACAGAAGGAGTGGCATGGAAGACTATTCATGCTATCCTTACTGAGTATCAGCCGAAGGATGACATCACAGCCATCGAGTACCACGATAGGTTGGCGCTAGTCAGTATGAAGGACAATGAGGATCCTAAAGTGCTTTACGAGAAGTTGAATGTGATCAGGAATATGTATTCCCACGCCAATTTTGTCGTGCAAGAGAGTGAGCTCGTTTCTATGGCCATGCAGAAGGTCCCTGACCTTTACAAGGCATCGCTGGCTCAAGAGCAGAGAATTAGGCCCCGTGTGGACAACAAGCCGTTGACCTTGGACGACGTCTACCAAGTCATGTCGGAAATGTACCGCATGAATATCGGCAACGTGAAGAAGACGAAGGGTAGCAAGTCCGGGAAGGAAGTAGCCCTTGCGGGTGCTGAAGGTAACGACGGAGGTGCTAAGTGCTATAATTGTGGTAAGACTGGTCTCAAAGCAGTGCAGTGCCCCAACAAGAGTAATGATGGACAAGGTAGGAGCAAGTTTACCGGAAAATGTAACTTGTGCGGAAAGGTAGGCCATAAGAAGGCTGATTGTTGGGATTTTCCGGCTAATGCTGACAAAAGGCCAAGCAACTACAAGCCAAAGAATCATTAGCCTACCGGAGGACGCAAAGAGGCTGGTGCTGTGGGAGTTGAAATATTGCTTGGAAACATCGATGTCGATCCACTTGACGCGATAAACCAAGATATGCATGATGAGAATGTGATTCTCGACTCTCTACCAGAAGGGGTTGTAGAAGCGACTGAAGTAGGAGCAGCGGTAGGAGACATTGGAGGGGCCACGCTCGGTGAGGAACCAAGTACTCTACCGGATAGTTTTGAACTGCTCAAAGACCCTGAAATTTGGATTGGAGATTCGGGAGCAAGCAGGCCTTCCACATTCTCGCCGATTGGTTTCTACAATCGCAAGAGTGGAGATGCAGATGATAGAATTACGGTTGAAAATGGTGAGACCATTGATCCGGATGCAATCGGGGACCTCAAGGTAACCGTGTACAACAAACACAGTGTGCAGATGAGTGATGCTGTTGTTAAAGACGTGATCTATAGCAAGGTTGCAAGGTTCAACATGTTCAGTATTACCAAGTGCATTAAGAATGGCTGGAAACTAACTGGCGATGCCGAGTGCGGACTTATCTTAACCAAGGATGACACCGAATTGCGATTCGACGTCAAGATAAGTACCAAAAGTGGAGTTCTGTATTGCGCTCTACTTAAAAGACATATGGTTGAAGGTGAGATTGGAGCTGCGGCGTTATCAAGCAACCGGGATAGTAGCATTAGGTTGAACATCAAAACAGCTCATGATAGGCTTGGACATTGTGACGAAGAAAGAACTAGGGATACAGATAGGCTATTGAATTGGAGTATCACTCGTGGTACATTGCCACCTTGCCGTGACTGTGCTGCAGCTAAAGCAAGGCAGAGAAATGTGCCTCAAGTGTCTAATCATGTTCCAACTGAAGACATCAATGGTCAAGTATTCTTAGATGTATCCACTATCAAAGGCAAGGATGACATGGCGGTTACTAATCAAGTATGGCTAATCAATGTGGATGAAGCGACTGGGATGAAATTCTCTACGTTTCATTCTAGCAAGAATGCAATTGTCGAACCAACCTGGCAGCAGTTCAGTCTCTGGAAACAGCAAGGAAAAGCAGTAAAGGTTATTAGATGTGATAATGCGGGTGAAAATAAATTGCTGGAGCAAAGGGCAAATAGTGTTGCTTGGCAGTTGTCTATCGAATTTGAGTACACTGCAAGAAACACCCCTCAGCAAAACAGTCTTGCTGAAGTCGCCTTTGCCACTATTGCCAACCGCGGGCGAGCCATGATGCATAGAGCGAATTTACCACTTCGAATGAGATACAAGCTGCGCAAAGAAGCGTCCAAAACGGCAACATTGTTAGACGGATTGACGGTTATTACCATAAACGGAGAAACCAAAGCAAGAGTGGAACATTGGGG
Organism: Chaetoceros muelleri; assembly: GCA_019693545.1. Taxonomy (NCBI): domain Eukaryota; phylum Bacillariophyta; class Thalassiosirophyceae; order Chaetocerotales; family Chaetocerotaceae; genus Chaetoceros; species Chaetoceros muelleri. Next base: position 9,435 of record JAAMXU010001432.1, read on the forward strand.
AGGATCATTACCGCAATTTGCACATCATTTGCGTACTTGGGGTGAGGCAGGAACTGTCACCCTTAAAAACTCACGAAATCCTAAGCTTGCCGATCGTGGGGTGCAATGTATGTTTGTTGGATATGCTTTAAATCATGCAGGAGATTGTTATCGCATGTGGGACCCCTTGACAGATAGGGTGCATATCACTCGAGACATTATCTGGTTGCGCCGTATGTTCTTTGCAAGACCTCCAGAGTTGGGTGAAGATGAAGCAGTCCAACCAGTCATATCCTTGATGCGTGCTGCTGAAGTTGGGGAGAGGATGGAATCAAGAACTTCAGGCAGTGATTCGGATGAAGAGTCAGAGAATGAATCACAAAGCGTAACAAGCAGCGAATAATCAAGCGCATCAGAAAGCGAAACAAGTGACTATTCGTCGAGCGAATCAGGCAGCGAAGCAACATCTGACACAGAGCCTGAAACCCTTGATGCTGAAGAAGATAGAAGCAATGCTGTCACTGTACGGACAACATCTGGACGAGCAGTAACAGCACCAAGGCGGCTCATTGAAGAAATAGGGGCATTAACTGCTGATCGGGTACATGCGCTTGTAGCATGTGCGGATTGGGCATTCAAGGAAGAAGTGCCAGAATATATTGAGGTAGCATGTGTTGGAGCGGGAATTGGTGTAGGTTTCACTGACACGAAGGAACTATATGTGATGAGCTACAAGGAAGCAGTAACGGGACCTGATAGGCCATATTGGCTGAAAGCCATTGATGAAGAGCATGCACGCATGATAGAACATGCAGTGTGGACTGAAATCAATAAAAAGAATGTACCCAAGGGAGCTAAGGTGATTGATACTACTTGGGCAATGAAGAAGAAATCCAATGGCACCTACAGAGCCAGAATTAATGCTCGAGGATTTCGACAGGAGGCCGGGGTTCATTATGATAGTGCCTCAATATCAGCGCCTGTAACAAACGATGTGACCATTAGAATCTGCCGAGTCCTCATGCTGATGATGGGTGGTGCAGGTAAGTTGTGTGATGTGAAAGGTGCTTTTCTGCATGGGAGCTTTAGTAATGGCGAAGAAATCTTTCTCTGTATTCCCCAAGATTTTGAAAAGTACTACAATGCGGAGACACAACTCCTGTGTTTGTCAAAGACTATCTATGGTCTGAAGCAGAGCGCAATGGCGTTTTGGAAGGAGCTTTTGAAGTGCATGCGAGACATTAACTATGAGCGTAGCAGGGCTGACCCATGTTTGTATTACAAGTGGGATGAGGGTAGACTGAATATATGGTTGTCATGGATAGACGACTGTTTGAATTTAGGGTCGGATGATGATGTCAACCAGTCAATGGCTGAAATGAAATCTCGCTTTGATTGTGATGAGGTCAATGACCTAAGTGAGTATGTTGGTTGCCAGTTACATCATGACAGAGAAAATGGAACCCTGAAGTTCACTCAACCAGTGTTGATCCAAAGCTTTGTCGATGAGTTTGAATTACCAGCAAGAGGAGATTTCTCCACACCAGCAGCTGCAGGACAGATACTTATTCGAGGTGACAAAAAAGGTATGCTCAATGAAGAGCTCCAATATAAGTTCAGAAAAGGTGTTGGTAAATTGCTGTACCTGACTAGATGGAGCAGACCGGACATTAGAAATGCAGTACGCGAACTAACCTGATGCTGCGGTGTAGCCAAAGAAGCGCACTACAAAGCAATGTTGCGCGTGATGAAGTATTGCTTTAAAACCAAAGACCGCGGATGGACACTGAAACCAGCTAGAAAGTGGGACAGCAAGTCAAAAATCAAATTGAGGATTCATGGAAGGTCAGATGCCAACATATCTACAGACCCAGACAATTGCAAGAGTGTCAGCGGAACGGCAGTGTACCTGGAAGATACACCGGTCATGGCTCGGAGTGGTTCTCAGGAGAAGACTTCCTTGTCAATCTGTCAATCGGAAACTCATGCAGGAGTGGGATGTGTTCAAGACATGTTATATGTGAAAAAGGTAGTGGAATCCGTTGGATTGGAAGTGGAATTACCAATGGTGTTGTATATGGATAACCAAGCAGCTGTAGACTTAGCTAACGGCTGGTCTGTTGCGGGTAGAACACGCCATATGGACACTCCAATCTGGTTCATTCGTGAGCTCAAAGAGCAAGGTGTATAGAAGATTGAGTGGATTAGTGGTGATGAAAACGAAGCCGACATGTTCACCAAAAATCTACCTACTAAAGCATTTGAGAAGCACACAAGAAAGTTCTGTACTGGATGAATAAGGGAATCAACCAGTAGGGGCATCGCACCTCCGGCATACGTACGAATTAAATTTTTTTCACATACTAAATATACGGTAATGTTTATTTGCTACATATGTCCCGTCATGTCGTGGACTTATTTTCAAAGTCAGTGTAAATCCATATGTCGAATAGATA
>JAAMXU010001433.1:0-79716 GCA_019693545.1 Chaetoceros muelleri
TAGCAGCGAGTCGAGGACTCTTCCCACCGTATACTGAGAGATATACGCTTATTTTCTACGGTTGCATGTGGAAGTCGTACTACCCGTGTAGGTTTAGTACGTATTAGTGATTCTCTCTAGAGAGAGGGGATGAGTAATGCTACATCCCGAACGTACTACCTGGTAACAGCAGTACATACTGTTTGTAATGTCCTGTAGGATAAAACAGATAACCATTGTTTGAACTCATTCATTTCTTTTTTCATTGAACTCCCCTTGAAATCGACACAAAACAAGCTACCTACTGTACTACTGGATCCAGTCATAGTTCCTTCCGTCAGCCACGCTTACTTACTTAACCTGACCATCTGTAATCTTAATATATATATAGATATAGATTTATGAATAATGATAATAGCTGTGGGGATAGCAGAGATGCTTTCTCTAACTCTTTGAGGCATGGCGGTGGGGCTCTTTTGCATACGGAGCCGTTTGTAAGTTTCCATCAAAGTCAAGATGTAAGTACCGTAGTTATAATTCCGTTGTACACTTGTACGTATCAAGAACCAAGAGATTTCTTCTTCTCTCTTTTGAAAAAAAGAATTATAGTAACGGTTCTTGTAAACCAATGATGTGCATCTATTCAAATATCATGTTGAATCTCACCAATACTTACTTGGAATAATTATGAATACTACCATGTGACACACAATGGCCTCATCACCGCACACAGATGCAGGGAATCGAAAGCCAAACACAAAATGAATTAACACAATGCATGGAAGATTTCGAAGATACACAGGATCCATTCTCTCAATCGCAATCGCAACACGCATTCATTGCAGAAACACCCGTTGATCCTCTTACAATACCCTGGGGACGTCTTGTGCCACACGCCAATCATTCTCGAACAAGTTATGAGTTTCTTCCTAGGCGTCCTTTGGAATTTGTTGGGAGTGCCACGAGATCTCGATCGACTCCTCCTGCAGCTTCTACTGCTACTGGGTCAAGTGATCATTTTCATGGTGTTGGTGCTGGAGGAGGAGGAGGATTATTGGTGTCGTCTCCGTTTGCTTCCTCCAAAGGAATTCGTTTCATGGGTTTGAGAAACATTCGACCGTTTGATCGATTTAATGAATATGTCATTGGACGAAGTCGAAAATGTGATGTGGTGATACAAAAGACTACTTGTAGAGACGGTGAAAGTGAAAAGAATCAATCCTTGAGGAATATCATTCATAGCATCATTAGTAATACACACTGTCGAATATTTTGTTTCCTCAAGTCTTGTGTTTCCGGAACGACGAGTAGTAGTCCTTGTTCGGTACTGTTGCCAGAGATGGAAGTATATGTGGAGGATTCTTCGGGAAATGGAACTTTTGTGAATAATACTACCTTGCTCAAAAGAAATGAAAGAAGGATATTGCACACGGGTGATACGATATGTTTACTGAATCCAAAGATTGTGAGAAAAAAGGTCAAGGATCCGACTTTGCAAAAGGAATTGTTGGATTATTATAGTTTTGTATTTATAAATGTTTATCAAACACAACAGGGTCTGGAAAGTTCTACAACAGATAAACCATTGCAGACACAAATGCAGTCTCAACTACATATGCAGTCAAGAGGCGATGCAAGTGGTGGTAGTCATGAGGATGATGGCAATGCCATTGTCCAAATAATGAAAACTACACCCACGAGTGGTACAAAGTTTTCTACAAATAATATGAGTGGTGGTCGGAGACGAGGGTTGGTTGATGTAAGATCGACAACTTCCAAATCTATACAAGATGGTGTCTCTTCACAGTTTGAACCACCATCTTCTTGTGCGAGAAACGTTCTTGATATAAGTAGCAACAATATCAACAACAATGGTTCCGGTTATAATACAAGTAGGGGAATGATGCCTCCACCTCAGAAACGACAAAGAACTCAATCAATGGATGTTCCTACAGAGGTGACGAAGCCGTTGATGCCAAAGAGAAGGATTGAACACGAATTTGATTTGAGGGATGAGATTGGGAGTGGGACGTGTGGTCAAGTACGGAGGGCTATTCATCGAAAGACGGGAGAGATGGTTGCTGTGAAAATCATATCCATGGGTGGTTCTGGGGGCATTTATCGAACCTTGTCCAAAGTGTCAAAGGAGGGGATATTGGATCCAAATATTCAAGCAGAAGTATCCATATTGCAAAGTTTGGATCATCCTTATATTGTAAAGCTGTTGGATGTATTTGTTCGTCCAGGCAAAGCAGTATATTTAGTAATGGAGTTGTTACAAGGTGGTGATTTATTTGATCGGATCGTTCGCAAGGGGAGATACAGCGAATTAGAGAGTAGAAGAGTTATGCGAAGAATGCTGGCTGCGCTGCACTATTTACACCAACAAAGAGATATTGTTCATAGAGATTTAAAACCTGAAAATATTCTTTGTGTGTCCAAGTCTGACGATATTACTGTCAAGTTGACGGATTTTGGACTGGCAAAGAGCATCACGGAGGATGGTCTCAAGACGTTTTGTGGAACACCTCAATATTTCGCTCCAGAAGTCTTGAGTCGAAGAACAAGTGTGGCAGGAACAGGACGGTATGGAAAAGAGGCAGATATATGGAGCCTTGGAGTAATTTTATACATTTTAATTTCAGGCGCACCACCTTTTGATGCAACAATGGATGTTTCTGTGCCTACGAATCTGTCTTTTTCTGATCCGATATGGAAGGCTACGAGTCAATGTGCGATCGATTTAATTACAAAGATGCTGACGAAGGACCCTACAAAACGCATCGGTGTCGTTGAAGCTTGTTCACATGAATGGATCATGACTCCTGATGGTGACACTCATGTTCACCCGCTGGATGATCCTGTTGTCTTAAAAAAAATGGGTGGTCATGCGCTCGAAGAAACTTCTAACACAACGGTGCTGAATTTACCTCCAACAAAGTTATCTTTTGGAGCACCTCAATCTGCAATCAGAACTGAAAATGCTACTATTACTAGTGATATAAGATATGGTGATTTGGGGCCACAAAATATGGAATATTCTTGGTCGTCTAATGGTGGTATCAATGAGGCAATAAGTCCAAACCAGTCGGCAAAATTTCCTACTCCACTTCGTGACCCGACGACCCATACAAAAGGAACGCCCACCAGTAAAAAGAGAAATTCATTATTTTCTCTCGTCAAACAATTATCAAACGAGAGTACCGATAAAATTACAACAAATGATTCTTTTAGGTGGGAAGACGCAGAGACTAGAGAAGATTCTCGTCGAGCAAGGGAAGAAACCGATAACAATAATAATATTCAAGGGGAAGAAGAAGATATTGCAGAGAAAATAAAAGTAGGACATCCCGAAAATCATTGTGGCCAGGATGATACAACACGTGAATCATGGAATGATAACAATACAAAAAGAGACGAATTGAAGGGTCAAAAAAAGAAGGACGTCACCGATCCAAACAGTCCCAATAAAATTGAAGTTTGATAAAAATTATTTTATTAATTCACTCTCAAGATACTAACAGGTACCATAATATGCTCTCTGTAGAACAGTTTCTGTGTGTATGTCATCAGTATGTCATCTAGTGTACTCTACGCTACAGCCTTCATCGGAGTAACGCATTGATCCGAAGATGATGACTGTGTGCAATCAGACGTACAGTCCATAAGATAGCTATGGGGCACATCATGATACGTGTCCAGATGAAAATGTCAAAAATGTCGTAAGGAGAAGAAATCGAGTGCGGTGGGTACTTGTAAGTGTACCGTACGTACAAGGGTAATGCTCACAAGGTTCCTCCGGGCCTTTTTCTCCTTGTCCCCAATATTTTTCTCTTCACTTCCCAATTTCAATAAACCAGTCCTGAGTCCTGAGGCTGTTTAAGCATCGTCTACCCTGACCGCATGTCTGTATCGAAACTATCAAACAAGATTCATTAGTAAACTCATGATTCTACTAGACAGATAATCGCAGGATTGTTTATTCTAGTGATGATTTAAAATATGAATGAATTACTGTAGGTTTACATTGTAAATAGACAAAGACATTGATTGGTGGTGAAAAATGAATCCACAAAACTTGAAAGTAATGGTTGAACTCGTGCTCAAAAAGGATTAATTAATTTCAATACTGGTCTCCACAGAAATCGAGTGAATTGGCATTGATGATACATGAATTGTATGAAAGGCATTGGTGGATGGATGGTAATGTCGGCATGTGAGGTGAGGACGATTGAACTTGATTCGCAAAGTATCGATCATCTGTACTCGGGGCAAATTTTGATTCAGGACGGTTGATGTTTGGGTCTTTGTGTATGATGCTTTGTGTCATATCCCGTGATATTTCAAAAAGTTTATAGCTAGCACGTCAATAAAGACGATCATAATAGTATCCTCTCCTAACTTGTGGGCGTGTCCACAAAGTATCCCCAGCAGCTATCGCTGGTATCTTGAACTGGGACCTTTCTAGCGACATGTCTAGGAGGTCTTTGCAGTTTCCTTGCTTCCATTTCTCCCAAAGTCTTTAGACATGCATAAGACTTTCTTGATACGGCACTTCCCCAGCCACTTAGGTTGGAAGACCTGCTAGACGTTGAAGATACAGAGGACGCTGCCGTCGCAAATGAATGATGGCTTTCGTGACTAGAAAAGCCCATGGCTGAGAACTCGATGCATGGCACCTCTTCTTCATGACAAGACAAGGTGCTGCTCTGATGGAAACTGACGGTCATGGTTGATGATATTTCAGAGTTATTTGTTTCTTAAATGGCTTGGTAGTTCAAAATCAAAATGAATCAATACATTTCTGTTTCCCGATTTGTGGGCATAGCTGTTGAAAGAGAGAGAGAAAGAAGGATTGCATCCTGTGTGGAGTGCAAGCAGAAAGACATACGGGAAGACCACGAAGAAGAGCGTCAAAAAATATGCCACCTCAGTTTAAAAAGGCTTAAAAATAGGTACGTAAGCCACTGTTGTCACAAACGCATGAATGCATCATTGGACAACGATTAGGAAACAGGCTTTTTCTGGCCCCATGAACTGTACCAAGAGTGCTGTACTTCAACCCTTGACAACTCTGACTTGCGACAGTTTACTATTGCTCCCTACGGAATGACGTTACCAAAAGTGCCATAAATACCACGACGCACAGTAGGTAGCTGCTACCAGTACTTGTACCATCGACACGGTATAGGCTACTGTACTTTGTGAAGATGTAGTTCAACGTGTTCCAAAGACTACACATAAAAAACAACATACAACTACCTGCTGGGCGGGGTACCCTCTGATACTTCTCTCTACACTCTGTATCATCCACCGGACAGATTTATGCGGGCGCTCCCCCCCCCCCCCAAGTGAATGTGGGCTTTCATGATTCTCATGATGTGTGATGATATGTAAAAGCTTGTGAATTTCCAAATACTTACTTGACAAGGGTAAAAGATTGCGGACTGGATAAGAGGCTGGGGGTGGAGTATGAAATCAGGAATCAAGAAAGGTGACAACGGATGACATCCAAGAAATATCTCTCTACTCTAGCATCTACTCTCTCTACTCTCTCTAGAGAGCTCTAGAGTCTAGAGAGAGCATCCAGTGTACAGAACAATAGACACCAGCGTATCTTTTATTACCCAAAATACAATTGCTACATTACTAAACAAATATTACATCATCCCGATATACATCGTAGAAGAGCTCTCGCTGAAAACCATAATTAAAAATGAAACTCTGTGCAAACCTTCTTTTTGCGTCACTTGCGGTAGCATACAGTGTCAAACATGCAGAAGCAAGAGCTGCTTTCAAACCACAGTCTGCCTTGATCGGCTCCAAAAAGAATGTTGTGGATGGCTTGAGCAACTCCTTGAAGTCTCAAATGATTGCCAAGAGTGCCTCACAGCAGATTCATAGAGGAGGAGGAGCGGCAAGTGGAAAATCCTCTCTGTCTACAGCCATGTTTAATCTAGTAAAGGGTATCGTTGGAGTCGGTGTTTTATCCCTACCAGCCGGTGTTGCAGCCTTTGGTGATGCCCCAAGTGCTGTCCTTCCTGCAATTGCTATTATTGCCATTATGGGTTCCTTTTCAGGTTATAATTTTAGTCTGATTGGTCGTGTTTGTGCTTACACTGGTGCTTCATCCTATAGTGATGCATGGGAAAAGAGCGTGGGAGAAAAATCGGCTTGGCTTCCGGCTGCTGCTTGTTCCTGTAAGACCTTTCTTGCAGTCCTAGCTTACTCCATGGTGCTTGGAGAGACTTTTCAAGGAATTGCAAGTGCCATGGGATTAAGTGCAGGTCGTGCTCAGACTTTGATTGCTCTTACAATTACAGTATTGTTTCCTCTATGCAGCATGAAGAACCTTGCATCTTTGGCTCCGTTCTCCTTGTTGGGTATCATTGGTATGGCACTTACTGTAGCTGTCATGGGAGTCAGATACTTTGATGGAAGTTATGCTTCACCTGCAGGTAAATTCTTGGAGAGTGTTGGGCAACTTCCCAGTTTTGGAACTAAGGGGGCATCTGCAGTATTATCCCCCAACGCATTCATTTTAATTTGTATGTTGAGCACAGCATTTATGGCGCATTTCAATGCACCTAAATTTTACAATGAACTTGAAAACAACACCCTCCAGAGATTCAATACTCTTGTAGGAACTTCCTTTGGTGTATCGATTGCATTTTTTGCAGCAGCGACTGCCTTGGGCTTTGGAACTTTTGGAAAGTCGTCCGCTGGATTCATTTTGAGTAATTATTCTTCCAAGGACTCTCTGATTGGAATTAGCCGCATAGCTGTTGCGTTCTCTCTCATATTTACTTATCCTCTTGTATTTGTCGGGTGCAGAGATGGATTCCTTAGCTTGTTCAAGGTTCCCAAGGAGAAGCAGACGGATTCTTTGTTGAATCAGCTCACTATTGGCCTTTTGACTTTGATCACTGTCGCTGCGATTAATTTGAAAGATCTTTCCTTTGTGATGTCTTTTGGTGGGGCTACATTGGGAAATGCTCTCATTTATATTTTCCCAGCAATCATGTTTAACAGTGTCGTGAAAAAGATGGGCAACAGTGCGCCATCTGGATTGAAGAATGAGACCTACTTTGCTACATTCTCTATGCTATTGGGATGTGCCATGGGTATTATTGGGTCCACAATGGCATTGAAGGGTGCAGGTGGACACTGAGTTTCTTTCTAATTTTAGTTTTGAGGGTATCAAATTTTATTTGATTCACATGGAGTCTAAAACCGCATATCTAAATAAGTAAAAATAACGAATTAAAAAATGTATGGATCACTACACCTGTCTATCGAGTAATAATAAATACTGTAATCAGCAGTCATATCATTGCGACGCCCAAAACTAAGATTACTTCCAAGTCCTTTGTTGTAACCGAGCTCTTCGCAAACTTGCAACTTGATTCGCAATAGATTGTTGGTCACCTTCGTCGAATTTTCTAGCTTTATTAGAAGACACGGCATTGCGAGCCATTCTATTTCGTCGCGCTTCGGCAGCATAGTTTGTTGTCGAAATGCCTTTTGATTTAATGGTATTTTCGATAGCTACTTTCCTCGAAGATGCCATATACAAGGAGTCTGTATTCGATGAATTTGTTGGAGTCCTATGGGTAGGATACTGCTGAGCAATGCGTACAGGAAACATACTATGTCCAGCTGTAGGTTTTGAGGTTTTGGTTGTTGTTTTGCTTTGATTCTTGTTGTGGGAAGAAACGATTTCAGCATTGGAAGTACTTTGTTGTTTGACCTGTTCTCTGGCATTGCGAAGCAGAGTAGAGATGGCTTCTTCTTCATTTTCAGAAGAGTAGTAACTAGAATAGCTGTCGTCATCCTTGGCATCTTCGGATTCAAAGGTCCGTGCTGATTGAATAGGAAAGCTACTTCTCACCAATGCAGGGTTAGATGATTCTGTTGTGATGGTAACTTTATGTTTTCCTTCTACACGTTGCACCTGTCTATTACCTCTATATGTTTTCTTTTTGGTGTCGTCGTTTCTTATTTTGGAATTCGAACGTAGAGCTTGTTCTGTCTCTACGATGTTAACCTTGTAATCTTCCTTTTCTTTTGGTGAAAAATTCAATATTGTTCTCGCCGGAGAAAACGATGAAGTAGATTCTCCAGGCGCAGTTCTGGGTGGAGTCGCTAGAGATGCTGTATTTCCTTCATTACTGTTGGAAAGAGATGCAGAATCTGAATTAGAAACTGCGTCTATTGCCACCTCAATCCCATCTCCACTGGAATCGTCACCTGGAATTTCTTTCTTGGAACTGGAGTTTATATGTGCAAATGATTGTCGACTGCCAATCGTCAAAGTTCTTCCATGCGCGACAATACTCTCACTCATCATGCTATTCCCCGATACGCTGACACCACCCATCACACTTGGGCTATCAAAGCTACAGTCGTGGTGGAAAGAATCCATGCTATTATTTGATGACACTCTAATCATTCGTGGTTTCTCTGGACTCATTTCGTCGTTGAAATTAACATCATCCGAAGCAGGAGTATATTGACTCATAGCTAACACTTGTCCAAGCATCTGGTCTCCAAGATTGGGCTTTTGACCAAGCGCCATAGATCCATCCAAAGAATAAGCGTCATATTCCTCATGACCAGTAACAGACATTCCACTTTTCCGAGAAGAAAAGCTTTTTACTTTGGTACCAATAGGCATCTTAAATCCTCTCCTAGCTGAGTTCTCCATTTTCACACTGTCTTGAATGGAGAAGGTAGGGGACATGACGACAGCTTCAAAGTTCTGTTCACCATCGGCACCGACATCAGCTGCTTCGACATGGACTTCTGGTAAATAGTGCTCCTCATTACTCTTCTGTGTTGTTTTTCTTCTCTTGTATTGAACAAAAGCAAAAGCAAAGAGTCCAATCGCAGCAAAAGCACCTACTACACCTCCAACAGTCCCTCCAGTTTTCTTACCACCAATGGTTGTGCCAGCAATGTTTGGGTTTTCATTCTCGACATCTGGGCCATCGTATAAAACTTTCACATTTACATTATCAAATGAGTTTTCCAAACGTGAAGCAAACAAAGAGTCAGAAAAGGCTTTCTCCTGAACATCCTTGACAGCACTAGCAGCCGGTGCTCCATTCTCTAGAAAAGTAATGGATCCCCCCACTTCTGCATTCAATGCAGTATTTTGAAGTCGTCTCAAATTTTTGCGAATAGATGATAATTTAACTTTGATCGATATCCCAATGAACTTTTGCTTCACAGGGTCACTGTCGTCAAGAGACTCAATAAAGTCTTCAAAGTATCTCTCGGATGAATCCTTCAGCAAATCTTCCTTCACCAGAATAGCCGATCCGTCCATGGACTCAAAGTTGACTTCAAAGGTATCCAGATCCATCTGTATAAATCCAGGAACAGAAATGGGTTTCTCAACTGGACTTTGCGTTGGACGATCCGTCGGGGAGGGAGTCTGCACCGGGACAGGTGGGCGCACTACGACTGGAGGGCTCTTATCCGATTTTGCATCGCACCTTCTTGCAATTACAAGCAACAGAAATGAAAGCACGATTTTTTGGAATGACTTCATGGCATCCACTGCTTTATTTCAATTATATAACTGTGATGATTCTTCGATTTCTTTTATCGAATGCAAAGGGTTGTTGTCATGAATTATTGCAAGGAACACAGAGCAGAAAGGGTAAATCGTTTTCTTTATATACCTACGTACGGACTATGCTTTATGACTGTCGACGCAAGAGTCACAGTGGTGGCGCAACGATTGAATTTATGTCGGTTGCTTCGATTGGTTTGCCGCTCAAAAGCTGTTTTACATGTACTGAGATTACATGAATGTGCGGAAGGAATTTGTCTTGATGCTTCCGCACTTGCAAAATAAAGTTGGAAACAAGACCGAAAATATGAGTCTTGTACAGCGACAGGGCAACAAGGTGCACCAAAAATCTCTCATTCCCGCGAGAAGTTTCTACTTTTTAAATTTGTCTCTCACTCACATACATACACTCAAATGTGCTGCTAGCTAGCTGCTACAGTATTTGCTTTTGTTCCTTCTTGAAAACTTTCAGGCCAAGCAACGGTTTGAAACCAAACAGCCCCGCCCTCCCTCACTCGCTCTTGATGTTTTTAAAAAAAAGAGAGAGAGAGAGAGACTTGATACTTGACAACTACACATGGAAAAGTTGGTCCTTGGAATTTTGAATCATACAAGAATGAATGCTTTGACAGGCAATAAATGTTTATTCCTGTCGCAATGCTATATGATGCCAACATTAAGAAATAAATAGTTAGATTTATATTGGATTATTAATCAGTTATATTTTGTTCTTGTTTTCCGTTGTTGCTTTCTCCTCCGAAACCTTGCCAACCTCATTCACTTGGTACTTTCAGACTTCCCGCATTTATCATCACTCTTGCTGTACCTGCGATTTCTTCCAAAGAATGGAGTCTTATTCATGAACGCTTCCTCTTTGGACGCTTGGAATTCAAACTTTCAAGCAACTGATGCTTCACATGTGCTAGCATTGGTTTGGTATCTTGTTTGACAAACTCCCAGGCCGATTGGAAAAGGGGATCGCAAGGGACCCCATTCACCAAGGGCAATTCTTTGGATGGCATAGGTTTCTTCTTTTTCTCGGATCGACGATAAATGTATCCCATGTGACATTCGCTCGATCCATGCATGGAAGTAGGAGTCTGCACAACCAATTCCACTTTAAAACCATATTTTTCAATCATCAATTTGGGACCATGATAACATATCAAATACTCAGATTGGCTTAGATTAAACATCTCTCCAAGTTGTTTGAAAAGCTTTGGTGGAAAGCCAATGTCAAACATGTATACGTGTGTGAATGGATCAAAATACTTGGCATCGGTTATATCTCCGTGGGCAAAAATGCAGCGATGATGAATTGTTTCTTCTTCTGTGAGTGCCTTGCTATTTTTTTCTTGTTTGTGGGCCTCTTCTAATACAGTTTTAAGATTGCTCATGCCCAGCATCCAACGAACATGTTCCATTTCAATGCCGTAGCTGAATTCTACCGCTGGATCCTGAGTGACGTGCAGATTGGGTTTACCGAGACCTGATCCGACATCAATGAAACGACTGTCCTTTCCGAAATTTGTGTAGGTTTTCATCAAATCTATCATCTTTTGCATGGAACCAACTGTCAGTTCGCCGTAGATTGCCCCGCCGTGTCCTGGGATGTTTTTCAAATATGCAGGTTTAAGAATTAAATGTATAAGGAATACAATATCATACGTGAACATATTTATAAAAAATACGACTTACCATTTCCACCAATGGATCCAGTCATTTTATTGACGAGAGTGTAGACCCTACGAGTATTGGCTTGGCAGCTATCGCTGGTGGAAGAAGTTCTCCCTCCAAAGTAGGATACATCAGTGACACTTGAGGTGGCGAGTTCTTGCTCCAGATTCTCACTGTCTTCCCTCTGATGAAAGGAGAGCTGTCGACGAGATGCACCATGAATCCTTTTATTTTTAGGGTGTCGTTCGTCCTCTAGATTCAGCTTTGATGGCGTTACCAATGTGGGAGTATGAACTTGTCGGGTTGGTTCTGTTTCATCCCCTGAGTCATGATGGAGTGTCGGCGGAGGAGACGAGGGCGTTTCGTTGTGTATTCTGTTACGAAATTGCTTGCTTTTTTCCTTCATGATGGCAGTCGAGTATTTTCCAAAGGGTCCAAAGGGAGCTTGGCTTGATGAAGGATGAGGTTTATGTCGGTTGCCGAATGTAGCAGGTAGCGGTAATGCTTTGGGATTTGCCTTTGGGTGAAAGTTGACAGAATGTTGGAAGATGCACACAAACGTTGCCGAAAAAATGAAGGGCTCTTCGCTAAAATCTCAAGGATTGTATCTGATTGGTTGAAAATTATAGACAGGTAAAACGTTAGAATTGCCTTCAAAGTCCCTACACGTATGTACGGGACTATGCTAGCTGTAGCATCCCCGGTATTTATTGACCTTAACACATACAGGAGAGTTAGTTACAGTAGTTCGGCAAACAACAAACAACACACAACACACAACACACGACACACAACTGAACTCTGAGAAAACACCAACGAAAGAACGATACACGATACACGCTCTCACTGATCCAACAATCGGCACAACTCACCAGTTATTTCATTGAATGCATACTCACAAAGCCGACATTACAGCAGTTACAATCCAATGAGTTGTAAAGAATATGGCATTTCGGAACCGACAATAGAGGTGGATCTTGAACAAAAGCCTTACTTGCTGAACGATTCTAGTTGCTCTACCAGCACGGAAAATGATCCAGACGCCAAGGAATCTTCACAAGATTTTGATCCTCTATTCATGGACTGTTTGCCATCTGATTTCTCAACCAATCCAAAATTATCAGCATTGGCAAGTTTTTTAAATGATGAAGATTATAGAGAAGAAGGTGGTAAGAACGTGAGAAAGGATCGACCTGCACCTGTCATGCCAAGTGCCGGGGGTGGGAAGGTGAGGAGACGTAGTAGAGGAATTACCAAAGCATCCATACCATATTTGATGCCGCAAAAAGTGAAAGAAACGAGGCAAACGAGCATTGGTGAGGCACAGTTGTTTCTAAAAATGTGGAAACTTTGACCAATCAGTGTGGTGTTGTATTCATGACTGTTTCGGAGACTGAGCATGAAACTTTGATCGTAGAAAAAACTCCTCCGTAAGAATAGCCTCAGACGGTGGATTGCATCCATATTTTTTATCAATGTACAATAGCATTCAATTTTGAAAATAACCAAATGGCTAGCAAAGAGCAGTTATTTTGAAAGGGACACAACAAATTGAAGCAAGGGACAGGAGAAAAGACCAGAAAGATATTATTGTGCGTGTGCAGCTAATTGTAATGCCTACAAATTTATAAATTTCTTTCTGGATTGAGAAGACTGCCTTGTCGTTATGAAGAAGACATCTATATGTTGTCACATCATTGATGCCATGACATTGTATAAATAATGGTAAATTCAAAATTCATTTTATATTGTATGACATTCCTAGCAACCATTCATTTGTTTTTCAAGACTGAGTTTTCTTATGCTACCCTCTTCGAGAAACAGTAACCTCTTTTTGCACAAGGAGTTTGGCACAAGTTCCTTTCCTCGCCCACACAATTGGACTGCAAAGAACATTCCAGTAATTGTCTTCTTGATCTTTAGAAATCAGTCAAAGGGTCATATTTCATAGTGAAACAATGGTCCTCTTCTTCAGTGTCTGAATCTGGATAACTTTCAAAATTTGATGTGTCACTTTCATGAGAGACAGTTGGAATGATAGGAGCTTTCAACTCTTTTTTAATCAGTTTTGTCCATGCCATATCTGAAAACCATCTGGCCCTTTTGATATCTAGTGTGCCATTCTTCAAACATCCATACCTCTTGGTTAAATCATGAGTTAAAAATTTTTTTGTGAGTGACTTTGCTGCCTTGTCAATACCTCTTGGGAAACCTATTCTCCCTTTCAAAATTTTTTGATAGATACCCATAGGATCCTTATCTACAAATGGAGGCTCCCCAACGAGCATTTCAAATATAAGAATACCAAGAGTCCACCAATCAACACCTTTCCCATGTCCCTTGTTCAGAAGAACTTCCGGAGCTAAGTATTCTGGAGTGCCACATAATGTGTATGTTTTGAAATCAATTTTCTTTGCAAATCCAAAGTCTGCAATTTTTAAGTATCCGTCTTTGTCCAGTAAGAGATTCTATAATTTGCATGACACAGTTGAATAAGGATTTATACTAACACATATGATACAGTTTAATTAAAACTACTAAGACATACCTCGGGTTTCAAATCTCTATATATAATATCTTTACTGTGCAAACATTCAAATATAATGGTGACTTGAGCGGCATAGAAAGCTGCTGCCTTGGACTCAAAAGTTCCTGCATTTCTTAGATATGTAAAGAATTCACCACCAATGACATAGTCAAGGACCATGTAAATAAATTTATCATCATTGAAGGTTGTTACAAGATTCACCATAAAAGGATGAGGATCCAATGAGAGTTCCAGAAGAATGTCTTTCTCTGAAAGTATGTGCTCTACCTATTTTGTGAAGATGAGAGTGAGCATGTTGTTAGAAGAGGAGGTTTCCAACAATTAGACCAGTAACAGCTTGAGTCCAGAAATCCTAAAATAACATTGGAAGTTTTTGCATCATAAGTAATATTCAAAAACTTGCCTGCTGAAATCGTACAACTGCTGACTTTTTCAGCATTTTTATTGCACACTTTCGGCCTGTTGTGTGATGAATAGCAAAACGCACTCTTCCAAATGACCCTGTACCTAATGTTACACCCACATCAAAATCCTCAATGCTGGAACATTTTTTAGGTAAATCTATTGTTTCCTTAAAATGCAAGCAATAAGTTAGGTTGTAAAATATCTTAATAAAGCAACTTTGAATTAGTGATCTTTGCTGTAACTTACCATCTCACTCTCATAAAAGTGTTAATACACTCTCTAGAGAGTTACTGGTGTTCCAGAAGATGATGGTGCCAGCCAAGAAGTATTATCCCAATCTTGCTCATGATTGATACTAAACTCAGCCCTCACTGATCATGAACTCTGCCAGTCAATTTTGTGGTGGAAGCAACTTTTGTATTGCTATGATTCCTTTTCAGTACCTCTCCATTTGTTTGAACATTATTTTGTAATAATATTGTTTTATAATGCGATCACAACATTACTACTAATAATTATTCCTCATATCATTTCCTGTTCACTCAAACCATAATTAATCAATGACACAACCTACATCACATTAATTTTTTTAATTATTATCTAAAGAAGGATTCAAGGAAATGAGATCCTAATTAAAATCTTTCCCAATGTTAAATTGTGGGCTTTGTGGCCTTAATAAGTGAATATTAACCCAAAATGGGCAGATTTATTTTTATTGAGCTCTACATAATATCTCAGTAAACAAATCCAGAGCAGTATCAAAAGTAATATGGAGGTAAAAGATTGCACTGTACTACTAGCACTACTCTAGCACCAAAATGAAGTGAGGTTTCTACTTGTTTTTCTACTAGAGTACCAAATAATTGTAAGGAAATCATAATATTGCTTCTTCCTCTTCAAGTGTTAGAGT
Source organism: Chaetoceros muelleri (assembly GCA_019693545.1). Taxonomy (NCBI): domain Eukaryota; phylum Bacillariophyta; class Thalassiosirophyceae; order Chaetocerotales; family Chaetocerotaceae; genus Chaetoceros; species Chaetoceros muelleri. The sequence continues at coordinate 15,100 of JAAMXU010001433.1, forward strand.
ATCATGCAGCTTCCAATTCAAAAATATGAACATAGAGTAGTAAGCAAGATTTTAGAAAGATATTATAATCCTGAATAATAAATAAGATTGTCATGACTGGATGCTGGTTTGAAAAAGATAAAGAAATCAAAAGTCATAGCCCTCAAGATGTCCTTGGTCATAAAATTTTTCAACACAACTCACAATGCCAAAGGTTGGCTTCTTATACTTGTGAGACCATGCATGTTCACCAATCATGGAACTCATGGGTCTGTGGGAACCCAACCTTCTAATTGGATCTTTGCCTTTTGATTTTGGATCTACTGGTGCATGCCGTGGCACTTTGTAAAAACTATCATGGCTATCCTGAGGGGTATACATTGTTATGTGAGTTCGCCCTATATCATACAGGAACTCTGGCTCCTTGAGCACCTGACCAAACTTATCTTTAGGAGGAATCCTGTTTTGTTCTGTTACAACAGTAGCTTGAAGCCTTTTTACATTTTGTTTCATCTGCTGATGGTGATGATGACCAAACAGTTTCATTTCATTCCTTATGCAATCCCTGTATCTTTCAGTTGCCTTGGTACTTGTGAATTCTCCAGATTTAAAAGCATCATGAGAACCAAATCCAAGTTTTCTTTCATTCAGTGGTTGAGACTTTCTATATTCTTCAGCTAGTTCAGTGTAAGGTTCTTGACTATATTCAAGCTGTGAAAACAGCCCATTCTTCAGAGGAAACCTTTGGGTTGTGAATTGTTTGTCTCTCCATCTTTGTGGCAAGGTTTCCTTTGAAGCCTTGTATGGATCTCCAATTGATGTATAAGTTTGGCCAATATTTTTGTGAATTAGTTTTGTAGAATACATTGCTTTGATGACAAATGAAATGCAACTAGTAGCAGCCAATGCCACTCTTCTCCTTCTAGCTCTCTTCCTTGCTCTTTGATAATAGTAGTATTACTTTAACAACAAAAATCTTTCAAATGATAACACCACTCATTTGATGAGTTGTGTGCTTTGACATCAATCATGATCAGTGAATTCAGTGGTTTCAATTGCTTATTGATGACTGGACGCATCACAACTTTCATGATTGAATAGAACATTGAAATTGTACAGTTTCCATACCTTTTAGAATGGCCTTTGAATTGTCTTCACGAATGAGTCCTGTCTCGATCAATCAAACAATTTGGGATATTAGATATTTTCAAAAAAGGCGCGGGATGGAGGTTGATTACCGTTGGATCAATATCTCCGCCATTTCGCGGGTCTCTGATGCTACTACAGAGTACGGAGTATTTCGTAACATCACAATCAACACCACCAACGATTGAGAGACCAAAGACGGAAAACGAGAGAAATTGATTTTTAAAAGAAGGCAAAGCATAACTGGAGGCTACAATAAATAATGATTGATCATGTCCCTCCATACATCGTTGAAGATAGAAGAATGCTCTCGCGAGTGGCAGGCGACAGAAGTAAGTGCCTTGACTATTGATGATATGAACAGGAAACGCACGTACTGGTTGAGACCACTAATTGAAAAAGCGATGGATGAATGATGAATCAATTGATGAATGTATCTACAACTATTAGAAACAAAGCAACATACCAACATGTTCTTACCTAACATTGGCCATCTTTTTGCTGAATCTTTAAAGTACGACTTACTGCTGTGATCCAACCAGGAACACGGAAAACAGGTTGCCTCGTTTGCTGCAATGCACCCGATTCCTGTCCGGCTTTATCGCATTGTTGTTGCGTTGATTATCCAACCTATATCATCAATCGTGTGAACTCATCAAGATATATATACGTCAGAGAAAACAGTCTTGAGTTCAATAACCCAACGATGCAGGCTGCGAAGGGTAATTGTTGTGGAGCTTCTTTGTGTGAATTGGCCGTTAGGGATGACGTAACCGTTTTGTATTTTGACGATGTCCATTTTGATGATGGTAAGGAATTACATGAATGAATTAATTGAAAAAGTTGTTGATAAATCTGAAGGATAATATAAGCGTTTCTAATTATGAAATGAAATGGACACAATTGGCACCACTAGTTCGTGACAGTACACGAAGTTGCAATGAATGTAAAACATTTTGGTGTGGGGGGAGAGGAGAACAGGTTCTAATAGATTCAAGATTTTGCTTTGGAATGTGCAAGAGTGGAAGAGGCCCGATGACATTCGTCCCTACTTGTTGCCCCGAATGTTGCTGCCCTTGTCTCGTGGAAGCTGAATTGTGGGTAGATGATGCAAAGTCTGCAGTACATGCAATTAAGGTCGCAAGAGATGGAGCTAGGCAACGAATGGAAATGAAACGTTGATGTTGCCAATAGCTGCTGGATGCTTAGTGCAACCCCGATTTCAATGTTTTTTCAAAAATTTTGAAGATAGTCCAGTCCCAGTTCTAGGAGCTAGCATCTTGATCCCTAAATCACAAAATCAAAATCAGCCTAACCATAACACCATCCATCAAATATGGCTTCAGTACAAAATATCACAAATTTCATCTTGAACATATAAAGTAAAGATTAGAATAAAATTTATGCAACAGACTTAAGGTACTCAACCATGGTTCCTGCGTCAGACACCTCGAAAGGATCCGGACCATAATCCTGCGATACCTTGCCTCCTTCAATGAAAAGCTTCTCCACCTTCATGTCTTTAATCACTGCCGAGTAACGCCAGGAACGCTCTCCGAATCCACGTTCCTTCTCCCAGGTAGCACTCATTCCCATGCCGCGAGTGAAGAGGGCAGCTCCGTCAGGGAGGAGCTTGACCTTCTTGAATCCGAGGCTTCCAGGTGTCTTGTCCTCTTCGAGCCTATGTGAATATTTGAATGAAATGATCAAAGACAAAAAATATACATTAGAGATTGTGATTTATTAATTCAACTGACGGAGAAATAAATATCTTTCTGTCGGACTTTTATAAACACTTACCCTTGAGAAAGTCCCCATCGGCGCATGACAAATGCGTCATTCACAGATAGGCAGTATACCTCATCCACACCCAATGACTTGATTTCATCATAAGCTGCCTCGTAGCCAGGAAGATGGGTAGAGGAACAGGTGGGAGTAAAGGCTCCGGGAAGTGAAAATAGTACTACGCGCTTTCCCTTGAACAAGTCTTCACTGGTGAGATCCTTCCAGTCGAAGGGGTTCTCAACGTCGGCATCAATGCGAGTACGTGTCTTGAATGTTACGCTGGGAATCACATCTCCCTCCTTGATAGGAGTGGAGTGTTCTTTGAGGCTAGGCCTAGATAGACTCTTGTTTCCCATGGTATCCATTGATGAAATGATCTGTTGAACGGTAGTAATTAATGAGGATTAATGAACATTAGCCGGAACTGCAGAACTCTCAAGAGAGTGAAGATTGGAGCCGAGGGCGGAGAAAAGGTAAAATGAAAAGATCTTCGGAGAAACTCTTATATGCTTGTAGGTGCTGTACTTTCTCTATCTCTACTGTACGGAGCTATTGTGCTGTAGCTCTCTTCTCTCTACTCTCTACAGTAGAGAGTAGAGCGTAGAGAGAGATGTATACAAAAGAATGCGGTAGATACGATGATGAGTCGTGACTGATGCTGACTCATGTGATGGTATGGTAGTACCTAAGTCCAGAAGGAGCAGCTACTTACTACACGTACTCTACTGTAGATTAGAGTACCTGACTCACTCTGTGTACAGTATGATGTGATGTATGTACCCCATTGTACAGCAACACTTTTCAAATGCGTGGAGTTCGGTATCCTACACGTGTCAGGCCTGTGTGTATCCAGGAAGCCCGCCACATTTTCAGTGGTATCAGATATTTGGTATTTTCTTGAGATGCGAGATGAATATGGTAATAAGGGCGGCATCTATGCGGTAGTAAACACATTCATTTGAAGTCTTCGACCTCTCGTCTAAACGAAATGTTAGATTGTTATTTTTTACCTGGATCTTGAACACAAATGGCGTTTAAAATATACATACTGCCGGAGATACTTACTACGGGGTTACTCCAACATCCGATTTTTGTCATCATATTGGTGCGTTTGACAATTAATGATAATAAACTAACCGGTGAATTAAATTATGAAGAATCATCTAGTTACGTTAGTAGTAATGTTAGTAATTCGCCATATCCCGAATTGCTAGTCATACTCGTGTGTATTTTAGTAGATATTATTTATGCAACAGACTTAAGGTACTCAACCATGGTTCCTGCGTCAGACACCTCGAAAGGATCCGGACCATAATCCTGCGATACCTTGCCTCCTTCAATGAAAAGCTTCTCCACCTTCATGTCTTTAATCACTGCCGAGTAACGCCAGGAACGCTCTCCGAATCCACGTTCCTTCTCCCAGGTAGCACTCATTCCCATGCCGCGAGTGAAGAGGGCAGCTCCGTCAGGGAGGAGCTTGACCTTCTTGAATCCGAGGCTTCCAGGTGTCTTGTCCTCCTCGAGCCTTCATTGAAACGAAAGATGAGTTAGTTAAAAATATGAAGAATAGTCAAGAATACGATACATAGTGGAAATTTAAAAGCAATCCACAGGAAATGAAAGATATCATGATTTATTTCGAATGGATGACAACCCAAGAACGTTTCATGGTGATTTAACATACAAAAAACTCACCCTTGTGAAAGTCCCCATTGGCGCATGACAAATGCGTCGTTCACAGAAAGGCAGTATACCTCATCCACACCCAATGACTTGATTTCATCATAAGCTGCCTCGTAGCCAGGAAGATGGGTAGAGGAACAGGTGGGAGTAAAGGCTCCGGGAAGAGAGAAGATTACACTGCGCTTTCCCTTGAATAAGTCTTCACTGGTGAGATCCTTCCAGTCGAAGGGGTTCTCAACGTCAGCATCAATGCGAGTACGTGTCTTGAATGTTACGCTGGGGATCACATCTCCCTCCTTGATAGGAGTGGCATGTTCGGCGACGCTGGGCCTTGAAAGGCTTGCGAGGGTTGTTGCGAACCTGCTACTACTTCTAGGCGCAGTAAATGCAGTGGCGGAGGAAAGCAATGATGATGCAATAAAGAGAGAGAGCTTCATATTATTTGTCGATAGTCTTGCTGCTTGATGGAAAGATGACAGGCACAAAATTATGAGAGAAGAATTATAAAGATTTCTCTTTTCTCGCTGTTTCCTCTCGCTGACGAAGATATGGATGTCCCTTCAAGTTACTACTCTGATGTGAACACGTGGTTATGTACTCTTGTGACGTCTGTGGTTATCTACTGGTTATCTACACCCGTGCATCCGTGTTGGTTGGAGCACTACTGTACTCAGTACTACAGTACTGCACGTTCTCATGATGTGCTTGATTTTTTCTAGGCACTACAGCTTCCAAGTACGTACGTACCCTACTACTACAACAAGATGGAAGGTACAAGTACAAACAATCACGCACCAGTAAAGGGGTTACCCTAAATGAGATGTTGGCAATTTTTTTGCTGTCACATAAACTTTTACAACAACAACAACAACAAATGATGATCACCCATTATGATGATTTGATATTGCTTGCCTGCAATACATCATCTTTGTCATTGTTTCAAGCAGGTTAAAGGGTTTCATATTATTATATTACATAGTAGTATTAGTCACTCTATCATCAATACACATGTAGATAGCTGATGGATCTTCTATCCTCTCCTCTTACATCCAACAAACTTAAACTATAAGTAAAGATAAACAATGAGTAATCAATACATATTTATCCAATAAAATTAAAATGATGTAGGCATATCACTTTGTGTCAAACATAAAGTACTATTTATTTTATTTTATTTTCAATACTTTTTCAATCTCATCATGTTTTTATGAATGAACAACAAACACAGGATCACTTGATATATTTATTCTCATTTCAACCAAGAAAAAAAGGAGAATGATTAAACAGAGGGCACTGAAAGCAGTGAAGAAGAGACTGAGGTCAGAATTGCCAAAGGAGTAAAAGGTGTTCAAAGTAACCACTCAAATAAACCAGCAACAGAAGTAAAGCACCGGCAATCCAAGGCACAAACAACAGTAACAAGTTTCTGTGTCAAACATTCTTCCACTTTGAACAAATCTCCTGGCATGTTGAAGGAGAAAACACACACCAGAGCTCTCATCTGCATCTAAAGAAGTTGCAACAACAGATGACTCCATTTTGGAAAGTCTGAAAGAGCAACTGATATTAACTACAATGCATGTTGAATTGACCAAAGATTGTTTACTTTCTCTTCGCAATCAGTGAGGCCAATATTTGAAGGATGGTGTGAATGAAGCAAAATTGAAACTGGATTCAATCAGGGAATCAATAAGTGACATAGTTCCAAAAGAGAAGAAGAGAGATTATGGGGATGCGTTGATAGAAAAACTTGATTTACTAAGGAAGCTCCACCTTAATCAGCTGCAGTGTTGCCAATTCACTGCATTTCAATGTCGTAGTAGTACTACAGGTACAAAGAAGTATCTGAGCTATAGAAGATTTAATGAATTTCCATGGCTGGTATGGAAAACATCTGTTGATGGACAGGGGACTGAATTGCAAAGTGGTCAAATATCCAATCCCGGTGAAGCTTTTTGTGGTATCTGGACTACTGCTGAGGAACATGGTTTTCATAATAATAGTAATCAATCAAAGTATGTCATAGGAAAGCATGACTGGTGCCATGAAGGCAGTGTAGATCATTTAAAGAATCATAAGAACCATTGGTGTCATATTGAAGCAATTAAGTTCCTATTCAATCATTTCCACCAACCTGCAACAGTGATTAATCAATTAAATGTACAAGCAAATACAAATCTTGCAAATATACAAATATCAAATCAAAACTACTTTGCATCTATGGTACATGGTGCTATATGTTCTTGGGAGGAAGTGGTGTTACTTCTTTGGCAATACATCTCAAGAAGAAGGCAGGTTGCATGCCCAGCTTGAATATGCAGCTGCGTTTGACTCAAGGCTTTCCAATCATATGGAGAAGGCCATTGGAAATCCAAGTACATTCTGAATCAACAACATTATGTCATGAAGTTCATATTGTTAGCAATACAAACTCAAATACTACAATATATCCATCTTGAATTGACTGCTGATGCAAAAATTGCATGTTTGATTGTGGATGAATGGACTTGTGCCCATTCCAATCAACAGTACTTTTCAATATCTCTCTGGTTTGTCACCCGTCGACTTGGTGTAAGGACAAGGTTCTTGGGTTACTACTACTTGGAGAAAGCTAATGCAACAACAATTGTTAAGGCTATAGTTCAAGCTATGAATAAAACTGAACCATGTGCTCTGTTGAATATGATAGTTGTTCAAACATATGATGGGGCCATTGTGACATAGATGCGCTACGACAGTAAATATGTGTAGGTAGTTTTATCCTATTTAGCGGTTAACCTGCCAGTTAACTGTCACACGTTTGTTGTACGTAGTAATCAACAGTAGTATCTTTTTTTATTAGCTACGGTGATCGTCCGTTAGACATCACGTATCTAATCTTTTTTAATCTACAACACACCTAATATATAATTTCCTTTTTCATTGAATTAACTTCAATTATTCTTCTTTCTTTTAATCCGTTTACTTTCCCTTTTCCACAACCGAGAGTCGACCGTGGCACAGTAATATTACTGTTACGCCCTAAAGCTGTTGTGTGAATTAACAGGGAGCCTACAAAGCAAGGTTGCAAGTAACAGTAAAAAACTCACAGCGAGACCACGAGTTCAAGAATAATCTACAGAGATCGAATCAAAAAAAATAGAGATGAGTACCCAGAAGAAGAAATCTTCCGGCCGAGGTTCTACACCGAAAGGTGATCGTGAACCCGGACTCACTCCCCCGATCCCTTTTGTTCCCCCGAAGGTGGACGAAGGAGATGAACCACCGCCTGTGGACATCACGATCAAAAAAAATGTAAAAAAGAAAACAACCAAGGTCAATACCGATAAGAAAACCTTCTTGGCTATTGAAACGTTCACGGGAAATGGAGCTTTTGTTGTGACCATTCTCAAGAAACTCCAGACGGAGATCTTTGAGCACCTCGGCATCTCTAGCGCTGCCAAGCAGGTGGATGATTGCCTGGATTACCTTTTACAGGTGACTACTGGCCGCACGAGGGATCAATTGGTTGAGATCTTTAAACAAGGAAGACGACAATTTGCCTTGATGTTCGCTGTATCCCATCAGCAACGCGAAGCATTTGTCAGAGATAAAAGCATCTTCTTCGAACGGCTCCTGAATGGAGACAAAACCAATACCCCTGAGGATACCAAGAGCAAACTCGGAGAGACGAATGATGAGTACTGTCAGCAGTACAAATCATTCGTCTGGTTCGAGATGGGAAAACTCATGTGGGTGAGGCATCGAACAGTGCAAGATGAGCACGTACGTTACCTTGAGAACAAAATCATCAAGCCCTATGACATGGCTATGAGAGCCTTTTACGACCAAGTCGTCGAAATGTACTCTTTTATTTACTACCTGCAGCCGCCTTCGATGAATAATCAGGCGTGGTATGAAGCCAGATGGCATACGCTCACCGCACTTCCATCTGAAGAGCGCATTCGCGTTGCCATTTGCAACGGCCTTCCTAGATCAATGCAAGACAAGCTTGATCAAAAGGATGAGGATTACCGCATGGTGAGTAATGAAACATTCCTCGACTATCTCTATCATCTCGAGATAGAAGATCAGCAGGAAAGAGCCAAAAAGCAACGGCTCAGAGAATCCCTCGAGAAAAAGGGAAATCTCAAGGCTGCTGAAGCAGTAGAAAGTGGTCGTATCCCGAAGAAGGATAAGAAGCGCAAGAGTGATGCCTCTGAGAAAGGCAGCTCCAAGAAAGCCAAGAAAGGCAAGTATTGTGATTGGTGCACTGACCATGCATGGCAAAGAGGATAGGTTTATCCATAGCCATAATGAAGCCGATTGCAACTTCAAGAAGGCAGCCGCTAAGGACGCCGACGCGAAGAAGCGATCCAAGAGTGGATCTGGCAGATCTTTGAATGCTCTCAAAAAGGAGCAGAAGAAAATCAAGAAGATCCTAAGGGATGATTCCATTTCATCTGAGGCAAAGCAGCGTAGAATCAACAAGATCTATGATGGTGGCTCTAGCCGCAAGAGGAAGCGTCGTTATTATTCCTCCTCTTCTTCCTCCTCTGAATACTCCTCCGACTCTGACTGATATGCTCCCAAGTCGGATGGTAGTTCCTATTTGTCTGAAGATATAAGTAAAAAACGAAATAAATATAAAAGGAAACCCAAAAATAACCATAAAAATAGTGGAAAAGTGAATAATAAAGGTATAAAAAAGAGTAGTAACAGGCGTGTGAACCGCCTTGATAAAATAATCAGTAGGAATTTACACTTGAATGAAATTTTAGTATTGCATTTAGATTGTATTTTATGTAGTACTAAAATTGATAGTAGTGTAGATCGGGCATCTGAGGATGTTCCCAAACCTCTGACGTTTGTCAATGTCCACCGTAGTAGAAACGATTTCTCTGTCGTTCATCGCAGACTAATCGCACTAGTGGATCCTGGTTCCACCCATAGCATTGTGAAGCGCTCCTTCGTTGATGGAGTGCGGAATAAGAAAATGCAGAAGAACAAAGTCTCCTACAATGTCGCGGGGGGCAAGTTCTATACTAAATATGAAGCCAAGCTGGGACTCAGTTTGCCTGAATTTAGTCAAACCAATATAGTCCAACACCATTTCGCTATAGATGATAGCGATGGTGAAGGAATAGGCTATGATTTGATCATTGGCCAAGATCTCTGTAAGATCATGGGAATTGATCATCATTATAGTGATTGTACCATTCAGATGAATGGCCGATCGATCGCTACAAAAAGCAGCAATTTCCCGATTCGACGATCAGCAATATCGTCCAGAGAGAAAAAACAAGTGATCGTACGGTCTGAAGAACCGAAGGTCACAGCTGAGGCAACTGATAGGATAGTCAAAATCCTTGATAGTGATTACCACAAAGCTGATTTGCGCAAAGTGGTAGCCAAGGCAACCCAATTGAACAAACAGCAGCAGCTCAGCTTGCTACGTCTTCTACAGAAGTATGAAGCGCTGTTTGATGGAACACTGGGAAAGTAGAATACTGATCCAGTCAATATAGAACTGCGCAAGGATGCTAAGCCTGTCAGTTCCAGGTATTATCCTGTTCCAAAAATAAACAAAGAAACTTTTAGAAAAGAGTTACTTCGTCTAGTTGACATTGGAGTGCTAACTCCAGTGCAAGATTCAGAATGGGGAACACCTGTATTCATTATTCCAAAGAAGGATGGTACAGTGCGCTTCATTACCGATTATTGCAAGGTCAACAAACTAATCAAAAGAAAACCTTATCCCTTGCCACGTATTGCCAATACGCTTCAAGAGTTAGAAGGATTCCAATTCGCTTCGGCATTGGATCTGAACATGGGATACTATACAATTCGCTTAATGCCTGGTGCCAAAGATTTGACCACCATCGTCACTGAATTTGGAAAATTCAGATGTAACGTCTTACCAATGGGCATGTGTTGCTCTGGCGACGTTTTTCAAGCCAAGGTAGATCAACTACTTGGCGATATCGAAGGTGTAAAGACTTATATCGACGATATCTTAGTCATCAGCATGGGATCCTTGGATGACCACTTGAAACAGTTGGATACTTGTTTCAAGAGAATTCAAGAAGCCAGACTGAAAGTCAAGGCTGATAATGTAGCTTCGGCTTTAGTGAGATACCATATCTAGGATATATAATCTCACGTGAAGGTATCAAGCCTGATCCTGTGAAGATTCAAGGGATCATGGACATGAATCGTCCAAGGACAACCACTGAAGCTAGAGCTATCATTGGCTCTGTTCAATTTTATAGAGACATGTGGAGACGATGATCTCACATTCTCTCACCACTCACTGAAGTGTCTAGTGGTCCAAAAAATAAGAAACTCATATGGAATGATGAACTGGAGTCCGCATTCCTAGAATTGAAGTGAATGGTGAGCAGAGAGACTCTGCTAAATTACCCTGATTGGAGTAAGCCATTCGATATACATACAGATGCCTCTGATAAACAGTTGGGTGCTGTTATCAGTCAAGATGGGAAGCCGATTGCATTCTTCAGTTGAAGACTATCGAAAGCACAAAGAAATTATACTACGACCAAGAAGGAACTTCTCTCAATCGTAGAGTGTCTCAAACAGTTTTGAGGTATCCTGTTTGGTTACAAAATCAATGTGTTTTCAGACCATAAGACTTTGGTTTATGCAGCTACGGTTTCAGAATCACAGAGAGTGATGAGATGGCGACTAATACTCAAAGAGTTTGGTCCAAACATTCAACATATCGCTGGTATTGATAATGTTGTAGCTGATATGCTAAGCCGTGTGCCCTCGGCAAATTGTGATTGAGATGAGCTTGAACCCAGTAACGCTCAACATCACGCGAAAGAATTATTCGCTCTTGAGGTGAATACAGCCAACGATGATGGTTTTCCCCTCTCGCTCATCAAGGTGTTCAATGAGCAACAAAAAGAACTAAATAATAATAAATCTAAAGTAAAAGCACTTTTAAAAGATAAAAAATCCGGATATGTTAGTCGCCTTTTCGAAGGTCATACATTGATTATGTATGAGGATAAGATATATGTACCTCAATCTCTTCGTGGACACACGATAGAGTGGTATCATTATTATCATAATCACCCTGGTGGTGACTGCCTGGCTAATACATTATTGCAAGTGTGCTATTGGAAGGGCCTGACACGTCAAGCCAAGTAGTTTGCCAAGGCATGTCAGCAATGCCAAAAGTTCAAAAGATGCAAGGCGCGTTATGGATTGCTCCCACCCAAAGATATAGGAGAACTAAAGCCATGGCATACTGTTCATGTTGATCTGATAGGTCCATACACAGTCACTGCAAAACAACAACAACCGGCAAAGAAAATAGTTAGCACTGAGCTGAAGCTCACATGCATGACTTTCATCAATGCAGCTACTGGATGGTTTGAGATAGCAGAAGTGCCTACTTATGATCTCGATGAGGTCAAAGCAGGTAATAAGGAATATATAGATAAAACATCTGCTAGAATAAGTCTATTATTTAATAACTATTGGCTATCTAGATATCCTCGGCCTGTTGAAGTTGTATACGACAACGACTCCGAATTTAAGAAAGATTTTCAACCTCTAATTGAAGATTTCGATATAAAGCCAAAATGCACAACCGTGGAGAATCCACAGGTGAATGCACCGGTTGAGCGAGTTCATCAAGTAATTCATAACATGATTCACACTAAAGATCTACGCAATCATGTATTTGATTACATTGATCCCTGGGGCGAGATCCTCAGTTCAATTGCTTGGGCAATACGTGCATCGTATCACTCAACGCTAGGCGCCACTCCTGCGCAATTAGTCTTTGGATGCAATATGATTTTTAATATAAAGACTATCGTAGATTGGAGAACGATTATTGCTCACAAACAAAAACAAGTAATCAAAGATAACCTCAGAGAAAATAAAGGTCGGATCAACCATCAATACTCTGTTGGTGATAAAGTCTACTTGCGACCGACAGGCATCCAGCGCAAGTTAGAAATGCAGAAAAAAGGACCGTATCGCATCACGCACGTATTTGCAAATGGTACTGTTTGACTCCAGATTGGAGCTACTAATGATAAAGTTAATATTCGAAGAATCGAACCAGCTTTTGAATAATAATTGCATCTTACTTCCAATCTGTCATAGAACACCACAGATTTGGGGGGGCAATGACATAGATGCACTACGACAGTAAATATGTGTAGGTAGTTTTATCCTATTTAGCAGTTGACCTGCCAGTTAACTGTCACACGTTTGTTGTACGTAGCAATCAACAGTAGTATCTTTTTTTATTAGCTACGGTGATCGTCCGTTAGACATCACGTATCTAATCTTTTTTAATCTACAACACACCTAATATATAATTTCCTTTTTCATTGAATTAACTTCAATTATTCTTCTTTCTTTTAATCCGTTTACTTTCCCTTTTCCACAACCGAGAGTCGACCGTGGCACATTGTAATACGGGGAGTATCAACTGGTGTTCTAGTTAAATTCAGAGAATTATTTTATCCTTTTGCTCTTGGTCCTCACTGCACTGTGCATAGAGTTCATCTAGGTGCCAAATGCTCTGTGTCTTCCAGTCAGTTCAAACATATGATGGGGCCATTGTAACAAGGGGAGTGTCAACTGGTGTTCAAGTAAAATCCAGAGAATTATTTTATCCTTTTGCTCTTGGTCTTCACTGCACTGTGCATAGACTTCATCTAGGTGCCTAAAGCTCTGTGTCTTCCAGTCAGTTGTTGAAGGATGTGATTGTATATTGCAGAGTTATTACTACCCGTATTAAATTGATAAGGGGTTTAACCAAAACAAAATGCACATTTCAACAGAGTGAAGACTGAAATTCTAAGTCATGAGGATGCACAGATTTGTTTTGCAAAAATGATTTGTGGAATGATTTCAATATTTTCCATTACTCAGTGGACAACAAGAAAGCATTCACTTATTAGTAGTATCCTTGGAAACTAGTTTCCCACTGGAAAGACATTTGTAGAGATCATGAGCAAGAATACAACTGACAGGCAGGGATTGGATTCGGAACATGCTGAGGCAAAGGTCATTGGTAGTATGCTGAGCCAAATGCAGGACTTTTGTTTCTTATTTTGGACTAAAATTGTGTATTCTCATTTACATTCCAACTGATGTGACGGCAAATTGTCTGCAGAAAGATTATATTAATATATCAGATGCTATTAGCCCATTGAATAATTCACACAGGAACTTACTTATGAAATCCAGGTACATTTGAAGATCATGTGGCATCCATGGTTGTAGATGATGTACTACCTGATCACCTAAGTGACTAGAAAGCAATTACACCAAATGTCTTCAACATGGTTGCTATTGTATTAGTTGCTGTGGGCACATCTGCCTTTGCAGAACCCACATTCTCTCTAAGCAGGTGCATTAAAACCTTCTGGTTAAGGTCACATATGTATGATGATACCTTTGCAGCATCTGTTCTACTAGCCTGGTATGGAAATAATAACAAGAAAGAATTTTATAAGATGCTAGACTTCGTGAAAATTGCAAATGACTTTGCCAATTCAAATTCAGGTAGAAGAGCTTCATACAGAAAGTTACATCTTGAGGACTTCCCCCAGTGATAAACAGAAATAATTATGTATACATTAAGTAGCAAAGAATCATACAGTACCTGTATTTTCTTCTTATCTATCTGATGATTATTTTAACTTTTTTACAACACATTTTCTTCTTATCATTGGCAGATACATATTTTTCTAAAATGTGCTAAAAGGCACTGTGATAGGTGTTATCGTATTTATTACGTTACCCGGTGTTGGTGAAAAAATGTTGAGCAGCACTGCCTCACCAGGGCCGAGGCTAACACTACTTGATAAATTAAAAGATAAAAGTACCGAAGTAAAGGATTGTGTTATATATATATTTATACTACTCCACTAGTGTCACACTGTTGGCAAGAGACATGTACGGTCTAGAGCCGATCAATGATTGATCTTCCAACGGAAACTAATTATTAAAAATTATTATCTAAATAGTCTAATAATGACATCATACAGCCGCCATACTAGATTCTACGTATGTGCTACACGGCACTCGCCCCCCAGATGGAACACGTTCAAAAAGGAGAGACTTAATTTAGAATTGTGAAGGAAAAATTAAATAAAAAACCTTCAATGAGTGGGAAAGAAAACACGAAAAGAAAAACTCACTCAAAATGGGGAGTAATGCGTCTAATGTTAACTCGTTCATTACTAATGCCTTTCGAATACGAACAGTTCCATTCGTAAAAACATCTGTAATCTCATAAGGACCCTCATGAGGAGCTTGACATTTGTGCTTAATGTCGGCATTGATCAGATAGACCTTCTGACCCACCTTATAGTAGTATGCGATACGACGTTTATTCTCCCTTGCATTATCAAAGTCAACTTGACTTTGTTTGCGTTTACGAACTAGATCCCAGTTCTTCACCATTGTTTCAATATTAAAGATCATATCGTGACCAAACACTAACTGTGCAGGTGTTGCTTCTAGCGTTCTATGATAAGAACTACAAATAGCCCCTGGTGAATACATTCCACCATGACATTGCTTTGCGGATTTTTAATAGTAGTAGTAATAGTCAGTTTAATACTAAAATCCTTTAGAAGGGGTACAAAGTTCTTCTTGAACTCTGACCCATTATTGAATATAACTTTATTAGGTCTTGGATAGCGTGATAACCAAACTTGGTTAAACATCTGACTAATCCTTGCTGAGGATTTATCCAGAGCAGACTTATCCCTTGTATCTATTGTAGACTTGTCTTTCCAGACGATATCAAAGATAGGGACTTGAGCAACCTCAAACCACCCTGTGGCTGGATCGACCATAGTCATGAGGAGTAGGCGAAAGTCCGTAGACTCGACTTTTAACCCAGGTTTATTTTGGAGTGCAGTAATGTGATATGGATCTTTCAAGTCTGCGCCCCCGTGAGCTTACGGCTGAAGAAGGCAATAGGCTTTCCATTTTGACAAATGGTAGCGCCTAATTGATAATCCCTCACATCTGTATGGATCTCAAACTCCTTACTGAAGTCCGGATATGCTACTAACAGAGTATCTGCGATGACCATTTTCTTCATCTGAAGAAAGGCTTGTTCTAATTTGTCTGTCCAGATGATAGGGCCATTTTTAACGGCTCCTTTAATTAGATTAGAAAAGGGAGCGAGTATGTGAGCTCACTTTTCCCATAAATCTCGATAGTACTGGACCAGTCCTATGAGATGATGAACATCATGTTTCGTCTTGGGCCTATCCAAGTTGAGGATGGCTCGAATCTTTTTGGGATCAGGTTTGATTCCTTCTCGAGTAATCACATAACCTAGATACTCCAATTCGCCTACAGCGAATGCAGACTTCTCAGTGTTTATCTTCAGATTACGCATTTGAAGCCGTTGAAGCACTGCTTCTAACTTTTCTAAGTGATCATCAAAGGAAGATTTAGTGACTATCAGACAGTCATCAAGGTACGCCTTGACAAACTCTAAATCTCCTAAGAGTCTTGCTATCTTTGACTGGAAGATATCAGGAGCACAACTGATGCCCATCGGTATTCGCAAATACTCATAAGTGCCAAATTCTGTGACAACTGTACACAGATTACTAGCAGCACCCGCAGTCAAACGAATAGTATAATATCCCATATTAAGATCTAAAGTAGTAGCGTACTTCAGACCTTGCAGGGTTTGTAGAATATCACTAATATTAGGAAGAGGATAAATTTTTCTGTTTAGTTACTATTCAACTTCCTAGAATCAGTGAGGAACCGCACAGTTCCATTCTTCTTGGGAATGAGAAAACAGGGAGTACCCCAATCACTTCCTTCATGACGCCGTCTCATGACGCCGATTTGGCAGAGTCTTTCCAACTCTTTTCTAAAAGTTTCTCTATGACCTTGATGGACACGATACGGACGATCGTGATGAGGCTTGGCCTCTGGCTGGAGCTCCAGGTCGACTGGTGCTTCATCTTCTCCCCAGTCACCCAATGTACCATCAAAGAGCAACTCATATTTTGTCAGTAGATTGAGAAGCTTCTGCCGCTCTTCCAAACTGAGATGAACCACCTGTTCTAGACAGATCTTTCATAGATCTGCTGCCTCATATTTCTTGGCATCAAGGATACGCACAGTTCTTCCTGTTTGCTCCTTGACAGAAGGAGGTTCGATAGATTGCTGCATTATCGTGTGCAGTTCTCTATAATTCTTTGAGTCTGAAAAGAAGTCCCGCATGCCAATGCGAATATCCTCCCAGGAGACTGTTAGAGTCTTATAATCTATAATGACTCCCAGTGCTTGCATGAGATCTCTACCGATGATCATATCATACTACCCTGTCCCTTGGTGTTCCTTATCGGGATCCAAGTGGAACTCCCAGTGAAGAATCTTCGCCTCTAAGAACTCCGGAAGGGTAAACAGCACCTTGGCCGTATGTTTGGTTTCATATTGGCCAGCGGCCATATTGAAGCTAGTAGTGGAGCGTTGCCACTTCACATGCTTCGCCATTGCTGCTGACATCATACTGTGACTACAGCCTGTGTCCAACAATACTAGAAGTCCCGTCTTGTGACTTCTTTGTCCCTTGTCACCCCCACAAACTGTGGTAAAGGTGATGGGAGAATGATTTGTTTCTTTTTTTATGCGCTCCAAGGACTTGGAAGCGATTTCGTCAATCATTGTTGGCCTTGCCAAGGCATCATTCCAATTGACATGTTTTGTTTTTTCTAAGTTTTTTCTAATACTAGTTGCCTTACTGGGTTTTAAAATAGAAGTAAGATAGTATTCTTTAAAAACTACATGACTACTACATTTAAAATCTACCTTACTTCCACTAGGAGGAGGAGGACAACTGATAGCTGGTCAGTAATGTCCATCAGCAGGAGGCTTCTTATCCTCCTTTCCATCTTCAAACTGGCCATAGCCAATGTTAATCTCATCATAGGCCATAGGCAAAGAACTCTGAAGCTCAGTATTTCCATGTGGATCGAAGTACATGGGCATGCAACAAGCAAGGTAGGTATCCTCAAGAGTGGGATCCATAACCCTGAGGTACTGGCAGACCTCTTCAGGAGACTGGGCTGCACGGAAGGCTCTGCAAATCTGCTCATGCATATTCACTTCCTGGAGGCGACTGGTCATCTCAACGCGATTATGCTCCATACGATGGAGTTGACCACGTCCTCTTCCGGCGCTAGGCGCAGGCTTAGGTTTCACTGCTGCAGAAAGAGCCTGACTAAAGACATCTTTCTTGTTGCTATTGGCCAAATTATGCGTGCGGTAAACCGTCTCAGGTAGACCAGCGCACACCATGGCACAAGGGACAGAATTTCATTCCTTGTCCCGTAGTTAGACCTGCTGTTGGATTGTTGTTTCCTCCAGGGGTACCACCACCTTTACCTTTTTTATTAGAGGTTTTGGACTGCTTGTTGCCACTTTGGCCACCAGGAGCCTTGGCTCCTTCCGCAGACTTCCTCTTCTTCGCTTTTTCCTCAAGCAGATCCCTCTGTTCTTTCCTCTCAATAGACACGAGTTCATCGTGCCAATCAGAGTCAGAGAGAGTTCTCCATTTGATCCTGCGATCCTCCAGTTCATTCTGGAAAATCTTAGGAAGTCCATTATACTAGGCTCTGCGAATGACTCTCGCATTGACCTCAGACTGGAGCAAATTATAATCCGCTTTTCTTGCTGTTTCTCCTTCATTGGAGGGAGCTTGCAAGTAGGGAATAATCTCATACATGTAGTTCACACGTGAGAGATAAGAGATGACGGACATAGACTTCGGTTTCACAATGTCATTGAGAATGTAGTCTTTATGATCGTCCAAGCAGTTGCGATGATCCTTGAAGATCAACTTTCCCAGAAACCAGTACACGTACTGTTTAAACCTCTGGTAGTGCTGGAGAAGAAATGCCTCCTTCTCCTCATCAGTCGCTCCGGCATCGGCCGAGAGCTTGATCTTGTCGGTTCCTCCCTTCTGAAGCAACGCTTCGTAGAGGGAGCAATCCTTCTTCAACTTCACAATGTGAGTTTTGGTCGTCCACCAACCCTTCATCTTGAAGATTTCTTCAACAGCTCTACCGAGCATGCTGGCAAAAGTAGACTTCGTCTTTGGGCCCAACAGGCTCTCAAAGATACAAAGTCGCTTGAAGCAATCCTTCGGACCCGTAATTCCTTCTTGCTTAGGAAACACGAGCTTGTCCAAAAGATAACGGGTGTGCACATACTGTGCAGACTGCCTGTGCAAGCTCTCGAGCATCTCCATCTTGATCTCAGTCAAGTTGGAGTGCTCATCTCCCGAGGCAGGATCGATCCTAACCTTGAGAGAAACCTTGGGAGGTCCGGAGTCATCGTCTTCGGACGTGACATCAACAAATGGTACCGACAGATGCAGATCTGGGAACTTCTTGCCAGCATGGCAGGTTCAGGTAACCTTGACTTCTTCGTTTATGGACATCTTGACGGGGGAAAGAAGAACTTGCTTGCTTGCTTGCTTGAGAAGAAGAGAGAGAATTAAAAGAACGGCATTGAATTCAAAATGCCTCACCAGGGCCGAGGCTTAAAATACTTGATAGATTAAAAGATAAAAAATACCAAAGTAAAAGATTGTGTTACATATTTAAAAACTACTCCACTAGCGTCATGCTGTCGGCGAGAGACGTGTACAGTCTTGAGCCGATCAACGATCTTCCAGCAACAGAATCTCATTATTTAAATTATTATCTAAATAGTCTAATAATGACATCGTACAGCCGCCATACTAGATTCTACGTATGTGCTACACGGCAGGACCAATGTGCTGGTGAATACTAAGAGGTGTTGTTTGTTATGTGAATGTAGTGTAATGGCCTTTTGTGGAATGGTGACGAATTTTGGTCGGACAGACCGTCCTGATTGGGACACCAAGTGGTTCAAAACTCCACCAGGGGCGGGGTAGAGAGCAAGAATCCACTCTCTACATTGTACAGAGCTCTCTCTCTCTCTGTAGCTACGTGTAGTAGTCTCTACCGTAGAGAACCGACTGCTCTCTGGCTCCCGGGATGGTGGATGGCTTCCAACTACCACTACCACAGCACACCGTACTAAAATCCATTCACAAACAATCATTGATATAAAATTTGCATGTTACCAAAAGTCTATTGAATTATTACAACAAAAATGAATTTTTTAATTGTACTCGTAATCACTCTTCTTGATTTTCATGGAGTATTATCATTCTCAATTCAATCTTTTAAATCTACTGCTGTGGAACTGAAAGCCCAGCACTCTACAACAGCAGTATTTTCAAGTATAGACAACGTCGAACAACCGAAAAGACTTTCCAGCCTTGCAGGCCCAAAGCAAAAAAAGAAAAAGCTCAAAACATTCAGCCGTTACCTTGAAATTGAATCATGGAAGAGGGGACCATCAGCTCGTGATCTTGAACCAGTTCTCAGAAGTGTAGGAGAGGCATGCAAACAAATAAATAGGATAGTGCAAAGGGCTCAAACTGATGATTTGTATGGTGTTGCTGTCGATGAACATGGAAATCCTCTAGAGGACACAAATATACAAGGAGAAGTACAACAGAAACTTGATGTTGTGTGCAATGCAATAATGTTGAAGCAATTTTGTGGGAGTAGTAAGGGTGTTATTGCTGCGGTAGCTAGTGAAGAGGAAGATGTGCCTCGTAGTTGTCCCGATGTAATGGTAAGTGATCAACAGGTCCTTTTTTTATTCAATCCAATTACACGTTTTTCAGTTTTTAAGAAACATACAAAGCCCTAATAGTAACTTAAACTTGTGGATGGAAGGGAGACAATGCGTTTGCCACAGGAGACTATGTTGCCGTCTTTGATCCCCTTGATGGGTCCAAAAATATTGAAGCATCACTTCCTGTAGGTACAATTTTTGGTATCTATAAATGCCAACCCGGTACGAAGCCAACAGAGGATACATTTCTGCAAAGGGGAAGTGAAATGGTAGCTGCGGGTTATTGTCTGTATTCGTAAGTTATTTCGTATACTTGAGAGCGCTATTGTTCACCATGCAATGATACTCAAACAATATGATGTATTTTCTATTATTGCTTTCCGTCGCCTATCACAACATACTAGTGCAACAACAATTCTTGTTTTGACCATGGGCTCGGGTGTTGATGGATTCACACTTGATCCAGATAATTCTGTTTTCCTTCATACGCACCCAGATATTAGGATTCCATCAAATGGGCCAATATATTCCTTCAATGAGGCAAACTTTCATGATTTCTCGACACCTGTTCGAAGATATTTAGATGCCTTGAAAGAAGGCTCCAGTTCCATAGGCGTAAGGTAAGAACAAAAGAAAGTATACTCTCGACCCAGGCTGATATATATATTTCACTCTCTAACCGACTATAGATCAAATGCACGTTACGTTGGAGCATTAGTTGCAGATGTTCACAATGTATTAATAAATGGAGGTATTTATGGATATCCTGGTACTCGAACCAATCCTCAGGGAAAATTAAGACTTTTGTACGAGGGTAATCCCATGGCAATGATTATGGAGCAAGCTGGAGGAGCTGCTTCTACTGGACGTGGGAGAATCCTTGATGTAGACCCCACTGAAGTGCACATGCGTGTCCCAACATTCCTCGGTAGTATTGAAAATGTGTACGAACTGGATCAGTTTCATCAGTACTATGATGATTCTACTGAATGAAGGGCAAACGTTTAAAAGTGATTATTACTCTTACTTTATTCGTACTGTAGTAGATATTATCAATATGAAACGTGTTGCGCTTGTGATTCGATATTCTTACTAAAAATACGAATGAACTGGGAGGGCAGTTAGCACAAAGTAGAGAAATGGAGAGTGAGTGTTGTGTATCTTTTTTTTTAAAAAAAGACTTGCGATTGTTTTGAAGACTGCCCTTTCTCTATCTATCTGCAGTACTTGGTAGCGTAGAGCTAGTATCCCCGTAGTGGGATCGCTGAAATTAGCTGTACTAATGTCATTCTCAAGACGAGTCTACAGAAGATTCCCGCGAAATTAAATCGTGGTTTCTCCTGTCACACGGTATTCTGATACAAGACATGTTACCTGAAAGTTATAGTACAAGTACTGTACATGCAGCTGTTGGAAATGTGTCTAAAGAGAACAATGGCAAACGGCAAAACTCTCACATCGAACGCATCGCTAGAGAGAACGCGTAGTGTACTTTGGTGTAATTATAAAGATTTAACAAACGCAGTGTGAGTTGTCATCACTTCAAAACAACTCTGAGAAGTAGATTATGTAAGGCCACGGAATACTAAGAGCAGAAAAACATGCAAGTACAACATAATGACAAAGGAGATCCGATACCCACAAAATCTCTTTTTCGTAAAATGCGTGAAGTTGCAATTCGACCTAGAAACTATGCAGCCTTTCACACCACCATGTCGGACTCGGATTCATATCAAGGTGGGAATAAAGAAAGAAATGAATGGACAACTTCATGGAAGTCTGGTTCTAAATTGCCAGTGACTGCAGAGGAAAATGAGTCTGAGCGAAAATTACGTGAGGAGAATGAAGCTTTGAAAATCAGGTTGAATGCGGCTAATAATGCCATTCGTGACCTTGAGAATGTATGCAAGAAGCAAAGGCATCAAGTGCAAGGAAATACGACACAGAGATTTTGTTCCTTTTTGCCAAAGTCTTACCGTGATCGTCAAGGTGGTACATATTCTTGTGATAATCGTTCTCATTACAGCGCTGCGGTAGCATCTCAGGCCTCGACTGTTCAAATGGGCACCGGTGCTGCCCAGAAATTGCGCGGTCCTGGCCGCAGCAAGGATCAAAATAATATAATAGCCTCAGATCAAGATGGTGCAAAAGTTATCAAGAACTTCAAGCATTCTTGCTCGAACTCTCTCATCTTTGGTCCAAAGTTACGTAAGAAACTTGCGCTAAGAGAAATTGTGACAAGTACGGAAAATGTGTCAGACGTGACTCCTCCTTGTACTCCAGAAAGGTCCAAAAGAAATCACGCCAGAACCAAGGTTGCCAAAGGCAAAGCGATTGGAAGCTTAAGATCTGACACTTGGGGCAATAATGTTGGTATTGACCACTTTGATCACATTTCTCTTCCGAAAGAAGAACGGCGTCGAAAATTACTGTCCTTTAACCGGTTTACTTCCAATACTCAAGCCTTGTCAAGACTTGAATACGACGATGCTAACCAATACGTGTATGATGGCGCTTACCCTATAGATATTTATCCAGCTAACCCAATCCATGATGACACTGATGATTCTGACGTGGAACAATTACCTGTTGTTCACGAAATGTATGCAACACAATTCAATATCGGTGAAAGGTATGAAATATGAAATATGAAATATGAAATATGACTGTCTAGAATAGTAATAGTAAGGATATATTGATGGAAGTAGGAAACTTTATCACTTTCGCTTCTAGAAAAGTATCCTTCTGGGATAATAATTTAATATCTTGGACATCTTGTCAATGCCCTTACTCACTAACAATGTTATCATTTTGTTCGTCAGTACCAACTTCGGCATTATCTAAACCATTATCTTGATTTCTTTGCTGATTGTGATTGTTGTAGTTGTTGTATTTTCCACGTCCTCCTCCACTCCCCCTTCCCCTACCTGGACGTCTGTTGCCTCTCCCACCTCGTCCTCCGCGTCCACCGCGATATCCCATTTCATCTCCTTCCATAGGGTGTCCTGGGTATCCCCCTTGCATATAAGGCTGCCCGGGAAATCCAGGTCCTCGCATTTGGCTATAATGTGGCATATTGGCCTGATGCATGTGCTGAGGGGGCACTTGAAACATGTAATTTCTAGGCATTCCAGGCATTTGCTGGGGACCGCCAACCATGTGAGGGTGATAGTGCTGCTGACCGGGCCCTCGTGCTCCCATGGGCATGCCTCCTGCGTAATATCCAGGTCCACCTGGATAGGGCATTCCATGCATAACATGTTGCGCTACTTGTTGAGGTTGAGCTTGTGACTGCTGATCAGGATTGGGTTCGTGCTTAGTATCTTCACCTTCATTACTTGGGATGGCATTGTCAGAATTTCCAGGAGGTAAGTTGTGTCCACCCTCTGTCGTCGATGCGGATGAGCTATCTGCTCCTTCGCCAATAGCCTGCGGTGCGTCTTCTCCTGAAACATGTCCAGGCATGGAACCAAGATGAGTCATTCCTCCTTGTCCATGCATCATTCCGTATGGAGAAGGGATACCTTGACGATAATGCATCTGTGGATGGTAACCTGCTGGTGGATACATCATTGGTCCTGGAATACCCCCTGGGTATTGCATATATGGAGCCTGCATCATTGACATTTGAGGGTCCATAGGGGCTTGATGTATGGCAGGCGCAGGAGTTGGAACACTGACGCTAGGAGTAAATGATTTAGCAGATGGATTAAATGTAAAGGATTTGGCATTGGCACTCAATTTCGATTTGGGTTTTTCAGATTCTGAGGCACCAACAGCACCGTCTGCTTTCGTGCTTTCTCCCTCCTTCTCCTGGGGAGATGACGTTGGTTCTTTCGATGCCACGGGCGCTTGAGTTTCGGGTTTTTCAGTTTCAGAGTCCTCCTTCTTCTGTGGGTTCTTAACGTCTGGAACTGTGGTCGCGGATGCATCTTCCTTGGGATTCACTTGTATTTTTTCTTCTGATTTCTTTTCTTCTGATTCAGTTTGTGTCTTTTCTTCTGGTTTAGTCTGTATCTTGTCTTCTGATTTCGTTTCTTGTGGTTTACCTTGAATTTTTTCTTCTTGTTTGGCTTGCACTTGATCTTTTTGTTTCACTTGTAATGTTTCTTTTTTTATTTGTGCCTTATTATCTTTGGATGGTAACTTTTCTTCTTTGGTTTGCTTCGGAGGTATGCTAGCTTTTTTGGCATCTGATTTGGCCACCATGGCAGCCCAGTTCATTTTCTTGGGAGCCGGTGCTGAATTATTGATAGCTACGGGTGCGGGTGCAGGAGCTTGCCCGGTGGGAACTGTGGTAGCAGGCTTGGTTGTTTGGTCGACGTCAGTCTTTTGAACACTTCTAGGCTTCAGAACAAGCTTGGTCCTTTCCTTGGTCTCCTTGGCTCCTTTTTCTGCAACCAAGACTCCGGAATATAGATCTTCTTCGTCATAATCCCCCTCGACTGCTTGCCCTCTCTCCTCTGCAAGGTGCATGTTAGAAGTGGCTTGACTCTCAATTTCTCTTGCTAGACGTTCAGCTTCCTGCTGTTTCTTTTTATCAACTGTGCTTTTATCCAAGGAAGTTGTATAAAGATTTTCATCAAAGGAAGCCTTGACTCCAAATTTCTTCTCATTTGCCTGAAACTGATCCCACTGCCCAATTTTCCCACTAAGATCACCAGTTTTTGTACCGAACAATCCTGCGCGCCCATTTCGTTCCACTTCGACACCAGCACTTGTCCACGCGTTTCCTGCCATAACTAGTTCATCCTTCACATTAGCACCGCCAGAAGAGATATCTGTATCTGTCTGAAAGGAATCTTCTGCCCGACTACTCTGCTCCAATCGAATCGATTTAACGTGCAAGTTTGAAACTTTATCAGCTCCGACAATCAGCGTTCCTCCCTTAATGTCGACTTCACCCTTGACGACGTGTGCGGCCTTGATGACGTACTTGTTGCGGTGCTCCTTGGCCATACTCTCAAACGGAGTGAAAGTGTGCAAAATTCCTTCAATGATGGCACCGTTAGTGAGGGTCATTGTAACTTTCTGACCAATAAGGGAAAGTTGAAGATGGAGAAAGCGCTCGCGCATGACATTTTTGACGGGCGTTTTGACCACAATGCCCGGTGGAGCACCAAGAGGTTTAGACCAGGCGTTGCGTGTAGCTGACTTGCTCATGATTTCAAAGGTAGCTATCAATTCAATTATGGATGGGCAGATAGAGAGTACTTTATCGAAACAAGAGACAAACAATGGGCAGGATGTATTTGCTGTTTGTTTGTTGCGGTCTTGATTGAGTCTGCAGCAGTGGGCAGTGGAGGACAAGAAGAAGTGACACAATCGATAGAGAGAAAGTCGATGGAGTGAGTTCACTCTTTCGAGGCCTTTTTGGTAGGACAGGTGGGAATTGTACGTGCTACACCTAGCTAGTAGTAGTTGTTGTTACGATACATTACCAGGAACTGTACTGCAGTCTGTGTGGCTAGCATTGCGGCAAATATTTTATTTTACAGGACGCTGTGTGTATTGTATGCACGGTAGGTACAATACGGCACGCGATAGATGGTGCCTTTTCAACTTTTATCTCCTCTCCTGCATGCATGTGTGTACTACAGTACAATTGAGACGAAAAAAATAGAAGGTATGAATGTATATATTCATATTATGACATATGATAGTACTTGGCATTAAAAACAGCATCCTTTTATATATAGATCATCTTTTATAAGTCCTCATCTTCAATTCCAAAATCGTCGTCTTCGTCGTCGTCTATTTCAATGTCTTCCAATTCATCCTCTTCATCATCTTCAAACTCAACATCGTCATCGTCGTCGTCTTCGTCGATCTCTTCTTCTTCATATTCGTCGTAGTCATCGTCATAATCGTAATCTTCATTAGATTCTTCATCTTCTTCTTGAAGCTCTTCTTGCGCTTCTTCCATTCGAATCTTTTCCATCATGGCATATCTTGCATCTTCGGCGTCTAATTCGTCCTCAATCATTTTTTTATATTCGGGATCGTTTTCTATAGCTTGACATTCGGGGTCATTTTTTATTCTTTCAATAAGTGTTTCCATCGTATCATCTGGAAACACCTCAATGCCAGCAGACATTGCCTCTTCCTTGAGCTGCTCTTCTTCCCACAAGAAAATGGCTGATGTTGCTCGCTCGTCAAATTCTTTTTCAGTGATATCCCCCTTGTTGAACGCTTCGATCAGGCGCATCATTTCAAGTCCTGCGCTCATTCCATAGCGTTCTTCGTGCTCTGCCGAAAGCTGAGTGAATCCATTGAACCACAGCCATTCTGCGGGTTTCCACCCTGGTCTCAAGCTTTCTTTGCCAACGTCTGTGACGTCTCCTCTTTCCCAAAAGTCCCTGACCTCGTTGTAATCGTAATAGCTACTAGTCTTATCTTCGTCTCCGTTTGGACCCGCAGCCGTTAACCGCTCTATTGTCTCAACAGAAGGTTCATTGATCTGGTAGAAAGGATGACCCACACCCTCTACAAAAACGTCTTCCCAGGAATCTGGCCCTTCATCTGGATTCAATGGCAAGGCTAACTCTGGGAACCAAACAAACTCCACTCTTCGAAGCAACTGTAACTTCTCAGGGTGGTAGGCCTCGAAAAAATTCTGCAATTCACGGATACGTTTCACAGCTTTTCCTAGCTCAAATCCAGCCAGAGCTATTGGCCATGGCTTACCTTCTGGCATGACAAAGTCTTCGTAGACGAATAAATCCCCACGAATCAAAAAGTAAGCAAATAGCGCACACATTGTTTTTTCAAAAGGAATGTCGAGGAACTTTCTCTCGTCACCCCAATCAAAGCCAAAACTATCCAACTGTTTCTTTCGATCTGGTAGATGCTTGACTTCGAGACTTCCATCCCGAATTCGCCTGGTGATACTTCCAAGCTTCATTCCGGCAAGATGTTCTGGCCACTTGGCACTAGCGCTTCCAGATGGCTTATTCTGTTCGCCTTGCATTTCAAGCTCCATGCGTTCAATTTCTGCAGCTATGAGCGAATCGCTGTCTTGACCCATTCGTTCAGCCCTGGCAATAGCTGCAGCAGCTGCTGCAGAGGTCTCGATGTCAAAGTCGTTGCCAATTGTAGGATCGGGAACAACGAACTCGGTATCTAAATCACTGAATGACCCGTATGTATCTTTGTAGAATTTGAGTGCTTCTACAACATCCTCAAATACAAAGTCATCTCCAAAATCATCGTTGAACCACGGAATGGGCTTTTGAATCGTGCCCTTTGTGACACGCTTTCCATTTCTGAAATCAGACGGGTGTAACCATGTAGAAATGAGACAAAGTAATCCATCATCAAAAACAACAATATGAATGACTTCAACTTACCCTGTTGATTCAATAACTCCAACTTCAATAGCTACTTTTGCTACCTCCTCTAAAGTAGTATTTAGATTCTTTGGAGGTTTGAATTCTACATCGACTGAGTCCTGTTGCGCAATACTTTCTTTTTCGGCTCCTCTATCTGCGAATACCCACGACGGTGACTCATCCCGGTCATCTCCGTCAAAAATATCATCAAATGCTCCAGAAAATAGAGATGCTTCTTTTGAATATCCTGCCTTTTCTTTCTTTGACTTGCGGTCCACTTCGACTTCAGAACGACTTTCCAAAAGACCAGGTGGCGCAGGTCCAGTCAGTGCTTCAATCTCCGCCTTCTTTTTCCGCCCTCGTTTTTTACCAGAAGCAGGCAGTTCCCACTCAAAACCAATGTCGTCCAACATCTTCCTCCTTGCTGGATTGCTGTTCACAAAAGTACCCTGACTCCGGATAGCATTGACACGTGCACCGAGTCGAAGTCCCCAGAACTCTTCATTCCATTCTTTTGACCCCTCTGGAACAACAAATGGTTGGGGGATGAGAAGATCCCCATTCAGCTCTTTGTAACGCAAAAGGGCATTGTACACATTGTTAAACCTTGAATCATTCGCTGCAACTTTACCATCAAACTCAAACCCAATCTCTGATAGCTTTTCGAAAGCCCCAGGATTTGCCTTAAGGTAAGCTTTGGACCTGACGGTAGGAATTTTCTTTCCCAGGGGCATTTCACGCGTGGCCACTGGCCATGGATCATAATTTGGCACGATAAAATTGGATGGGACCGTGAGAGAACCTTCAGGTTGAATTTCTTTCCGATAGGTAACTAGAGCTTCATAGATTTGTTCAAAGCTCACGTCCATATTTTTGTCTGGTGACGGAGCTCTTAGTCTCCAAAGAAAGCCCATATCATCTAGGATTTTGCGTCTTTTGTCGTTGCCTTCAACGTATTTTCCTGTTGATCGAATGGCAGCAACGCGTTGACCCAACTTGAATCCCCAAGCCGATTCTGACAGGATAGTAAAATGAATTTCACAAAGAATGAAAGAAAGGGGACAAGGTTGTTAGGAATAGGGATTGTGAAATTTGAATTAGGATGAAAATCATAAGATAAGATCCAAACGATATTGTGTCAATCTCTAAACAATCATCATGGAGAGTTAACAACATACCTGGCCAGGGAGGCATCGACGGTACTACAAAGCGTGAAGGAACCTTTAAATCTCCATAGGCAGCCTTGTACATTTGAAAAGCAGCCAGCAGTGCATCCCATTCTTGTGCATCAGGACTTGATGATGATGATGATTTTTTGTTCGAAAGTCTTGTTTCCTTTTGAGTAGCAAATAACAAAATATTCCTTGGTTTTGAAGTGCCCGGTCTTTGATTTGATATAAAAGCTGGTTGTTTCAGGGGAGATATTTGCTTTGTTAAACATGTTGAACTCCTAGCCCCAAAATATCCACCGGATGAGAAAGCATCAACGGCAGGAAATGAGCACGCAAGTGCTGCGATAAGAATCATGGATTGACACATATTTATCATTTTAGTCTTTGACGAAGACTCTGAATAGAGTTTATTGATGGATTCATTGGTAGAACATGAGCTGGTGTTTAGAGGAAGACGTGACATTTTGAATTTTGTAATGTTGTTGGTATCATTCATATCCTTCTCAGAACCTATACTGTAGCTAGCCCTCTTCTCTCTATGATTTCTTTATAGATATGTTCCCTACCAGGTACAGTAAGTAGGTATGTGAAGTGAGAGTAGTAAGGAAGACTGATTATAACTCTGGTCTACAATCCAATTCAAAAACGCAAGTATTTGATTATGTAGCACCAGTAGTAACGTTTCAAGAAGAAACGACGATGTTTGTGAGTGGAAGTGAACGTTCAGGTTCCGTTGGAGCTTACTTCCACTAATAGCACCTGTACATAAATGATAGAAAGAAAATCTTTCCAATATTCAAGATCACTGAAAGCTCCTCCCCTACCAAGTAGATGATATCTGATTACTGATCGATACTTGGTGTATGTGGATGCAGTGCGAGAAGGTCAAGGACCGGAAGATAATTGAAATACTTTATTGTTCTGATGATGCACAACCATCAGCCATTCATCACTACCAAGACACCTCGAGAGATAGGTGGGAGGTGGATAGAGGATAGAGATAGTTGGTGGTGCGTATTCAGCGACCGTTCTTTAGATGATTGGTAGTCTACTGTACTGTAGTACAAAATGAGCTACTGTGCAGTAGGGTACCAGTACCGGTAGTCCTGTAGTAGGAGGGGACATTGGTACTGCGTGTGTAGGACATTGAGTAGGAAGCTGACCGCATCTAGTAGGTATTACAAAGTCAGTACAGTACTGCGCTAACAAACTACAGTACATACTGTCTTATCGTACTCCTTCCTGTAGAAGGAATTACAAACCTATTACAAACTGGTTGTAGTAGGCTACGGTTACTCGTACTTCTGCTGCTGTACACTACCCATGTCGTCGAAGCAATTTGTGGACCTGCGAGACCCAGGGGTGGAAGTATAAATGCAATCCGTATGAACCCCTTCTTTTGCACTCCCACCCATTATCACGAAAGCCAAAATCCAAAATGCCAATTGCGAAGTACACTAATACCAGGTACCATACTTCAATGTAATTCAGCAATAAAAGGTTTGATCTATCTATCTATCTATCTATCTAACCAAGGAAAGGAAACGTGAAAGTTATGAAAAGCATTACATCACTTATAACGACGATTGTCCTTCTGAACAACGGGTACTCAGTTCTTGGTGATAAAAGCAGTAACATTCGAAATGTGTCAGCTGTTGCACCAGTTGTTGCTCGACCTCCTCCTCCAATTATGGATTCCTCCACTGACATGGTAAACAAAGGAAACAACCCAGTTGGACAACTATTTGGATATGTCAAAGATTCTTTTGTTAGAATGAAGGATGGCACAGTGCAACTGTACACTAACCACAAACGTTGTAATGAAATAAGAGCCAAGCAGAGAGACTATCTTGCCATTCAAGCTGCTTCGTTGCCTAACAACGAACAAAGAGCTGCTAAAAAGTATCATATTAGTGCTGGGGGGATTACTTATGAAGAATTTGATTTCTTGACCAAGGGGAAAGAGGATAGAGGAAAGTTGGCAAATGTTATGTTCATGATGTTCTTTGCTCCCAATTTCGTTCCATATGCATTTATGTTCTTCCCTGAAATGTTACCGTCTCCCTTTGCCATGCCCCTACATAAATTGGGAATGCCTCAAACCAAATGGCATGATATTTCAAGAGAGAGGTCTCATGCTGTGATTCAAACAATGTTGGAACTGGAAAAGGCTGCGAGAGTTGCTCCCATGTTATCAAACTTGAATCCTTTTGGGAAAGGCAGAACGAGGAAAATGATGGAGAGAATGGACCGATTGGGGCGTGATATTGGCGGATTGCTTGTAGCTGAGAATGCGAGTGGTGCTCGGGGAGCTAAATTGGTTTCCAAAGTGTTAGAAAGTGAGGTATATTCTAAGGAAAGGCCAACCAAGGACAAAGCAAATCTTGCTTGTCTACCAACGGCTGTAATTAAAGGTCTTGGTAGAGCACTTGAAGCCCCTTCGTTCAACTCGTTGATCCCCACATTTATTGTCAGGGGGAAGATATTGAATACTTTGAAACAAATTGAAAACGCAGATCGATTCCTTATGGAGCAAAATATAGATTTGACATCATTGAATACTGAACTATTGCAAGAAGCTTGCAGCGCTCGTCTGATTGGTGTACTGGGTCGCTCCCATGAAGAAATGGTGGAAGGGTTGGGATCGTGGCTTGAAACGGCTGTCAAGTATCCAGAAAAAGTTGTCAAAGATAGCGGTGTTTGTTATAATGGAAATTTGGCTAGAGCTTCTTTGTTGTGCTACAATCTTTTGGATGGAGCGAGAGACGGAAGGTCAGCATCTTATCTTCCTAGATTACTGTACCAGGGACAAATGTACAGTAGCAGTGGACAGCAGACAGCCCCCCAGATTCAAAACGAAAATGGGAGCAGTAAAAAATTGAAATGGTACAAGAAATTAAATTAGTTGGTCATGGAATTCTCAATCTTCGTAACGAAAAAAATCTAATACTTTTGTTTTACAGGGGTGAAATCTCGAATTACAGTAATTATGTTGCACGCAGTTCGGCGCGAATAGCTTTGTTCGTATGACGATCTTTCAAAGTGCTATCTTTTTCTTCATTACCACCATTTATGTCATCACCGCTCTTTTTAGGAAAGAAAACATCTCCTCGACGAAGTTTGGAATTCAAAGAAGGTTCTGCGTAAGATATGGGCTGTTTGACGGATCTTCTTTTTTCTCTCAAAGAAGGCAATCCTGTTGCAATGGCGTCAAGCTTTTCCATTTCTTCGCTAATGACAAAATTTGAACTATTTGCATTATTATTTGGAGAATTGCTTTGCTTCACTTTTCGTTGTTGCAGTCGTTTTAGAACTAGTGAAGGACTATGCTCATCATCGTCAGCTTTGACCTCATCCATCGGTGCATCTTCATTCGTCACATTGAGACCAGGTTTGGAAGCCTCATTGGCATTGTTGGAATGTTGTCCCTTCCTGGGTGTTTCAAAATCTTCCAAAGGTGGACCGAAGGTATCAGGGAACAAAGAGAGAGCTTCGTCGATGGGAGCATCGATTTCATCGACTGCTATACTTCCAAAGTCGACCATATCATCATCCAATGCTGAACCCAATTTGCCATTCCTATCAATTTTTGATGCGTTCATAAAAAATGAATCAGAAAAGGCACTGTTGGAGAAATTGGAAGTTTTCGATGGAGATGTGCTCTCTGCAAAGGAACTTGGAAATTCAGTTTGGAACGATGCTTCAAAAGCGTCGATATTATCCGATTGATCCAATATCCCTCCTTTATCCCCGTGATCTTTATTTGGTTGTGAAATTGACGTAAAATTATTGAATTTTTCCTTCATCGCATCTACGTCCACGTTCTCCTTCTCTGGTGTTGCCGGCAAAGTATTTTGGTAAGTATAATGGAAAAAATCCTCCGAATGAAGTTCTCCAAAAGCAAAATCTGACAGATCATTCTTTTTCGTGGAATGTTGCATAGAGTCTTCATCACTCTCAGGAGTAACTGGATTGGGTGATGTCACTTCCTCTAGGGTCTTTTCCTCGGCAGTTTCAAACGATTCCGGTGCTACGTGAAAGGAATCCATGACCTTTCCCGCCACTAACCTATTCACACTAGAATTTACCGATATTTTCATGGGGCTGCTATCCTGTGGAACATGCGACTGTTTGTCCATGGGTTTGCGTCGGTTATAATCATCATTCTTGTCATTTTCCGGGAGGTCGAAAGCACGTCTCGACGCACGATAATCTCCGTTTGTTGTTTCGATAGTGCTGGTCGACGGCTGCCTTTTATACAAGGCAAGCTCTTTCTTTAGAGATAATATTTCAGTCAGTGCTTGTTGATATCGAGATGATAACTCAGTCTGCAAGGTTTTAATATATCCGTAAAGAAAAAGACAAAGAAGAAAGAGCCATGAGAGAGTGGTTTAATAGGTGCACGGACACGGTCGCTCTGTTTCTTGTTACTACGTTACTTACATTTGCCATTGTCAGCTTCCGCGCAGCCTTGATCTCCTCGCGGTATTTCAATCTCAGATCAGATCTATTGCAAAAAAATAATGATGTGATAAGTTTGATGAACGCTCACAATCCTGAAAACGAAAAAGTTAGTTTGCAGTAACTCACAATTCTTTCGCCAGCCTGTAGTTCTTCGCTGTCAAAACAGCCTCGTTTTCTGTCGCTGTTTTGGTTTCCTTCATTCCATTCATTATTGCAGGTTCTTCCAGAGATGATGCCCCAGTTGTTTGCTGAGTAGACTTGGCCGGGGTTGCGTTTTTGCGACGGGTACTTTTCATTTTCTTCATCGTGACAATAAATGCCCTCGAGATGTATACAGTATCTCTCTTGAAGACGACGGTTGTTACCTTTCTAGCTAGAGCTCTCTACTCTCTCTAGGGTTGCACCCTTGAAATTGACTATCCAAAAAACTCTCTTAACACGATACAGATTCCGTTGCTGGGGGGCGCGCAATGTTTGCAACTTTTTGAATCGAGAGTGGATGCCATTAATTTTCACCTGCACTTCATCCCTGTAAATTCTTGACTTCTCTAGAAAAAAATTACATCTCTTCAGCAACTAAAATAAGAAAAATAAATAAATTTATTAAAAGATATATCTCTACACCTCAAAAGCATTGTGAATTGTAAATTCTAATTAATTAATCTCTATACATTTTCACACACCATTGAGATTTTGTGTACCCTTCGTCCGCTCCCAACCCTCCCTCTGTGGGTCTTGTTTATTTTTTAAGAGGCTTTTATCCCCGTGAAAAAGTCGTAAAAATGTGTCACATTTTTATTTGGATGAGGTTCAGCCTAGTGTATGCTGTGTATGACATACGTCAGTTTGCTACGCACAGCGGTGTACCAGTACCTGGTACACAGTTTCAAAAAAAATGAAGTCGCCCCCTTCCCAAAAATACCAAGATCTCTGAGAACTCCCTAACTGAACTCCCTACTACAAGTACTTGTACTGTACTTTACACTCTACTTCTTTAAAAGAGAGAGACAAGTGCTGCAAAGACTATCAAAGGGGAAGAAGAGCGATGGTACAGTAAAAATAAAATATTCATGAGATGCAAATGAATAACTTCCTATTTCCAAATGATTAATTTAAAATCGCGTTGAAACTCTTGTCATTTTTCTTGCAGTATCTCACAATTATTCCATTAAGTGGTCGATGGTCCCTACTGGATGGTGATAAAGTAGTAGTAATGTATTTAGCGTATGTTGCACCACATACATCTCACATCACGACTCGTAAAAGAAACATTTGATCATTTTATACAGTTGGGTTAATATTAAAACATGCAGACTCATAATAGAAAGAGGAAAAGCTTTGACAGCAATTTAACGTCTAATGATGATACGACCCGTAGTAACGCGAATTCTCCCTTGGCCTTTCCTACCATGAAAAAAGTTCAATGTAGTCATGCAATTGACTGCAATTTTGATGAACTCGCTGCTTCGTATCCCGATTTCAAAATTCAACTTGACAAAGTCAAAGGTCGTCAAAAGAATTGTCCTGCTGGTGCATCCAGTATATCTACCAATGTTGACTTTGAGTTCAATGTGTCTCTTTCCCGAGCGCTCCTTCACAAGAATTTCCAACTACATCTGAAAACCATCCCCAGAGGCTATTTGTGCCCTCCTATCCCCAATCGGCTAAACTATGTCTTGTGGATAAAAGATCTACTGAAAGAGTCTTCTACCTTTGAGGACGGGAGATATTTCCAAGATTCGCCAGTTCCACTTGGATACAAAGGGTTAGATATTGGAACAGGTTGCAGTGGCATCTATCCTTTATTGCTATCTCGTGAAATCTTTACAGAGGGGAAACAATGGCAATTTCTTGCCACGGATATTGACCCTTTTTCGATTGAATGTGCGAAGGAAAATGTGAATGCAAATAATTTAGGGGGTGTCATTCAACTCGCTCTTGTTGCAAAAACGCATGACAAAGGTGGTCCTCGATGTTTCAAACAGGTGGATAGTAAAGAATCCTCTAAATGCAGTACACCTATTTTCACTGCTTTGAATAAGGCCCGAAAGTTCTATCAAACTGTTCCTTTTCGTCTTGATTTTTGCATGACGAACCCACCCTTTTATTCTTGTGAGAGTGAAGCATCGGCTCCAAGAGCAGGAGATCAGCGTGAACGTACTGATATGGCCTTTCATGAATCAGTATATCCTGGAGGTGAAAGGGGATTTGCTCTGGATATGATGTATGATAGTTTAGTATACCGCAACGAAATCACTTGGTATAGCCTCATGATATCGAAGAAGACAAATCTCATGGCGTTGCAAAAGGAGTTGGAAAATATTGGATTGTCTAGAGGATCTATACGGACAGCTGAATTTGACCAAGGCAAGATGAAGCGTTGGGGTATTGCATGGACATTTCTGACCCCTTGTGTCAGATCTCCAGGTGAGCCATTTAATCAGCATCAGTTACTGCTTTTCTTTATGAATAATTTCTTTTCATAACTGATTGGTATCTCTCTTTCTCTTTGGAAAGCGCTGAAACTCAGAGGCGGTGTGAAATCCTTTGAGGTCCTATTGGACGCAACTCTTGAAGATCGCGAGGCGTATAAAGAGATCGCCAATAGATTTCTATCTTTCGCAGAAGAGTTTCGAATAATAAAGGTGCACGTAGACTTGGAGAGTGACACGCGCCTTGTCGTTTCAGAAGCCAGTGGGAGTCATGAGATTGAACAGAAAACACTCTTTACTATCGACGTATCTATGCAAGGAATAGTTTCAGACGAATCGTCAACGAAAGTGACAGTAAGCCTTGATATTTATTGTCTCTGTCACGAAGGACTAGAAAAGGTTCGAAAGGTGGAGAATCAAGTAAGTTCCTACTATTTAGTTTTTCTTAAATGTCTTGGATATTTCCATAACACGAGAGAATGTTTGCACGTATAATAGCTGGTTGGAGAAATCTGTAGAACGAATCGTAGATGGCGCCGTCGAATTAAAAGGTCATCCTAAGAAATTCCGGTAGGGCATACTCTTCCCATCCAGTCATCGTCGTCAATTCGGAGTCGTGCACGAAAATATTCTCCTTGGATTGCCGCAGCGCCGGGGATATGAAGATTCAATTGAATGTACTCTAAATCTCTCTCCCAACACATATCGTCCATGATTGAAATATTAAAAGTTGCCTTGTTCTGCCCAACACCAAAAGTCAATACTCCGGATGATTGCTCATAGTCACCGCAACCCTGTCTATCCTCTACTCTCATTTTATTACATGCATCAATTTTGTGTCGATCGACACCGGTACCAGTTAGATCACTGGTGGAATATCCAATACTTATCTGCGTGCTTGTATCGTCGCGCGTGACGGTGATAATAGCTTCTGAGTCTACTCCTTCAACAGCAACATATTCGACAGAGGAAAATTTCACATTTTGCCATTGTAAGTTGAAAAAGTAGGCATAGCCGTCCGATTCAGAACTCACAACAATCATTGATTGGATTCTTTTTACCGCACTTCCGAATAAGTCATTAGCCATTACATCAGGAGGTGAAAGTCTAGCTTGTTCTGATACACTCCAAGCTTTTGAATTCCCAACGCTCCTGTCAAACTCCTTCTTTTGTCGTGCGAAAACATAAACTGCACCTGCCTTTTCAAAGTATTGATGAGGTAAGTTGATGGGCAGAATGTAAGTGGAGTTTTGAATAAGTTTATCTAACATCCACAGGTTACCTGGATTTGCCATCAACGTGTCACCACACCTAATCAAGTGATCCAATTCTGAATCCACTGAAAAATCTACATGATTTTCTTGAATGGTATAAATTGCTGGAGTTTCCTTGTAGAATCCATATACAGGGCTGTTTGGGCTTCCAACGCTGATAGTACCTCTGGCTTCATCAATCGCCACGCTCGCTCCAAAAAGGTTGTTGGTTCTCTTGTCGCTCGGGATCAGTCTTTGCTCTTGAATCCATTCACAATTGTTCTCTTGATCTTGCTCTTTACAATTTCTTCTGAACGCATATGCAACTCCCGATTTTGAACTCAATTCACTCATCGGGAACTCTCCACCTGTCCAACTAAATTTGATGTCGTCTATATTGATGTGGCCCCACTGATAGGAACTAGCATCGACAATACGTAATTGTGCGCTTCTACCAATATACAAAGCTACATCCCATTCAATTCTCTCCATAGTTTCATGGCATTGACCGGTAGCTCTAATAGTTGGAAATCCATCTACCAATAGTTCGATGTAAACAGTTAAATAGTCACACCCTCCTCCTATGAGAAAAGAGATGTTATTTCCCTGTATCATGAAAGGATCACTCGTCAAGGTACCAACTGGTCCATCTCCCTGTACATCCCCCTCTTGATGATTTTGATTTGGTAGGAGAATATCCGTCGGATCTCCTGGTCTTTTCTCGTACGTTCCTACATAATATCTGCCTTGTATCTGGGCATCTTGGGGCGGCCCATATGTATAGCCATTGGGTCTTCCAATACCATTGTAACATGTTCGTTTCCTACTATTGTCACCGTAGGTAGGCTGATAGTCAAAGGCTTCACCAGTCTTAAACCACCCAATCAGATTTCCTGTTTCGAAGTCCCAGGATGTCTGAGGTGTGGCTGAGCTGCATGGTGCCCCGATAACTGCACCATCACCATCGATATCAACACTAAACCCAAAGCAATCTTCATTGAATGAATCGCCCCCACTCAAGACAGTTTCTTCAGAAAAACCTTTTTGAACAAGCTTGTGCTTAATTGTGATATTTGGGTGGATAATTTTATTTGCGGACATAAAAGGATCGCAATCATCACAATTGTGGCCATGCCATAGCAATTTGATTGTTGGAATTTCATCCTGGAAGATACTAAGTAGAGAGATCGTCCATGACAATGTAACGGAACTCCCGTCTTCGTTAAAGGTTTGACTTTTTCTCACGATAACTTCCCCCAACATTGATAAACTCTCCAGTTTGCTCTTCATATTTTTTTCAGTTTCATTGAAATATAGATGAAATGAGGTGGAGTTATTTTGGACAATTTTTGCTTTGAACGTCCCTTGGAAAGGAAATTTCTCTAACACGCAATCAATTAAAAGTGAGTGAGGATGGGAATAAAATACATAAACATATCCCCTTCCAAGGTTTGCCTTATGATGTCCGGAAGTATCTATGAAATCTTTAGTGGACGAGAACATGACATTTGGGGCAGATACTAATATTTTACGGCTACTTGCAGCGATAGCAGTCCCAAACCCATCACCTTGGATGCCAACACTCGGCCTCAATGTGGTCCATGGATGCCAAGAGAACATGGACGTCTCCCAATCAAAGATTCTTCTATAAATGAAGACAACACCCAACTCTGAAGCTCCAATTAATGCCAGATCACCATCAATTTTTACGGATTTCCTGCCAGAGAAATTGTGTTCTTCTGTTAACGTCACCTCGCCAAATGGCCGAAGATCTGATTGATGTATCAGTTCATTCCTTGCCTTATCGTAGACATAAACGTGAGCTACAACAAGTTCAGGATTCCCAATCAAAATCGTTATGTCATCCCTACCGAACGGTTGCTCGATACTGACGCTATCACCAAATTTTCCCCAGTTCGTGATATTTGATGGCGAATAAATGTCGTACAAATGCTCCAACTTATTACTTGACAAGGAATACAGCTGGGCAAGACCGAGTGAACTGTGACCCACGACCATAACCTCACCGTCGGGTAACACATCCATATCCGAGGCGACGTTTTGACACAATTCCATAGATGACATACAAATCTTGGAATAGTACGTTTCATTCTGTACCATACCATCCCCGTCATCTTCTATAGAGATAACGGTCCTTAGCTGACCTAACGGGCTTGCAAACATACCCGGAAGTGAAATTTGAATGGTCAAATTTTCATTTGGAGTTTCTAATATGTGGTCATCGACAGTTTTCAAGTCGACGATGTCAACTTTGTCAGCGATCGATTTAAAATAGTAGTTTAATGACTGGTAGTCATTCATTGCTCGATAGTCATACATTCCGCTGATCCATTCACTTCGATTATCTATGCTTCCATAATACTGGTCGTTCGTGACTGCAGAATTTCCTGTCAAAGACTCGATTGGAGTGAAAAGATCGTCAGGAAAAGGCCCCCAAAGCATGCTCACCAGGTTTTGATAATGATCATTTGCGTTTATGTCCAGAGATTGGATTCCCATTACATCAGCGCTTGATGTGTTACGTCGACACACCGGAATCTTAAGTGTTGCTCCCTCCTGAATTTTGTAATAGCTTGAATTAAAGTAGTAGTTTGTAAAAGATAAGTCATAAATAATGGCCGCTCCGCTATTGATGTCAAGAAGATTTCTGTTTGGAGCTCCAACGACAGCAATATCTTCCTCAAGAGCAACAGCATACCCAAAAAAATCTTGAAGTTGTGGCTCAGTGGGAAATAGGTAGGCTTGTTCTACCCATAGTCCTTCATAAATTGTAAAAAGATGGACCTTTCCACGAATATGATAACTTCCACCACCAGCAAAGTCAACGTCACAGCGCGACGTGGACCCACGAAATAACCGTGTGTCACATTTTAATTTTGGAATGATGTTTTCGTGGCCTAAGGGTAACCCGTGCGACATGAAAGTAATTGACCACTGAAAACCACCGCTTTTATCAGCATTTTTAGTTCGATAAACATGGACAGGCCCTGTGTATAGTTCGTTTTCAAGCACTTCCTTTAGTTGCTTTGCTGATATATTAAAAGATAGGGGATTGGTTATAAATAAGCCACCACGCCAACTTAGTTGAAATGTTAAACCGATCTGCTGTGAGCAGTCTTGTTCCCCGCAATGCATGGTGATAGTTTGAATTGCGCTTCTGGCGACCATTTTGCCGTCGTATTCTTGTAGTTGTCCGACTAATATTTTGTCTTTTGACATCGCGACACTCCAGCCGAATCTGTCATATTTTCTTACGTTTGATGTAATAAGGCTTTGCTTCATAATATAATTTTGATTTGGACTTCTTCTCTCATAAGTAAAACATGCACCAGTGGATTTTTGCCCATCTTGCATCATATTTGGAGCACATATGATAGCACTATTGTGGTATAGCGATATTGAGTGACCAAAGTAAGTCACCTGATTAGGACTTGGAGAATCTATTTTTTGACTCAAAAGCATTCGGAGGGATAGACTTTGACGAAACACCAAAACGCACCCTTCATTAAAAGAATACCCGGGTAATCCGACAAATAAAGTTTTTGCAGAACTGGTTCCGATTGAATATCCAAAACGAGCTCCAGGTGTTGCTTCTTTCCATGTATTTCCGGTGAGCGAATCTTCACAATTCCAACTGTTATTCTTTTTGTAGAAAACATAAATATTGCCTGTGTTAATACGAAATCCAGGGGCTCCCACGAACATCATGTTTCCGTTTATGGCTAAACTCCATCCAAATTGTTCAGAGCCTTCTGGCTCTTGCAGACAGTCAAGTAACGTAATTTTCTTACTTTGTTGCCACTCGTATGGGCAAAATTTGCAAGACTTATTACGCTCAAATAAATACACAGCTCCTGATTGTATACCCAATGCAGACGCTCCAGACAGAGTTCTGGTCCCCTTCCTAGTTTCGGTGATGGTAATCTTACCACCATTAATATTTTTCTCGTCGATCTCCAAAAGTTCAATATCCCCGGAAGCTTTTTTAACCGTACTAAATCCTCCTCCATCAGGTGTGATAAATGAAATAGTGAAACTATTCCCCACTGATGAACAAAAGTCTAATGCTGACTGACTCCATACTCCATCTGCACTAATCTCTATACGGGGCATGGAATGGACTTTATCTATGTTTCCATAAACTCCTTGGATCGCATTTTGTATCTCGTCTAGAGATGAATGGATTGATATCGGATCAGATTTTCGTCCACGCAAGCTAAGAGTAAAAGTTCCGTCTGAAGGTACCACAGTGCAAGTTACTGTCTGTTGTTCGATTACTCCATCAACTTCTTTGTTTGGAGCTCCTACCGCTAGCATATTATCTCCAAAAGCAATACTATGACCAAATTGATCATTGGGATTCCTATCACTGGCATGTAAATAACATTCAGTGGCCCAACCATCCTTTGTGTTTCTGTATACAACAACTTCACCAGATTGATGACCGTCATCTCCCATCTCTTTCAACATCCACTGAGATTGTGTATCACTGTCACCATACCCTTGCACACTCTCGATATAGGCTTTCGAATGCCAACCGATCAATCGACTCTGTATTTTTAAAGCGGGGATGTTTCCAGATGTGCTACTTGCTCCTGGGTCTATCATCCATCCGTAATCTGTTAAGACATTTACTGACTGAAAAGTTATTGCCCATGTGAAACCATGGTGAATACGTAAATTTTGTCTCGCGCTCACTGCTACTTCATTAATGGATTCCAAAGATTCTAACGTCTGTTTTATTATTTCGCCAGAGGCGTCGAACGGAATAAATGAGCTATAATTACTTCCCCGGAAAGAAAAAGCCAACGAACCTTGTAAGGGACTCTTTCCTTCGATTTCCACATATGTCCATACTTTGGACTTGGCTCCATTTAAAAACGTTCCATTCGCTATAAGATTCGGTACATTCGCGTCCTCACCGTATGGTCCAATATGAGACAGAAATGTTATTTTCCATCTGCGTCCAAGTTCGGGAATGTCCCTTGGATCTAAATTGCCAGCTTGAATACTCTGAATAGTTACCGCTAAATCTTGTTCAATTATGTATTTCATTTCTTGTGCTGTTGCCGCGAAAGATATGTTTCGAGAGGATGTGAAAGTAAAAGGGTTCAACAAAGTGAAGAAACCATGAAGCATATTTGTTGGAGAAACAACCTCAGATTTTGTTATGCCCGCCCCAGGACCTTCCAACGTAGTTCCATTCGTTATTAAAGGACCAATACCAAGTGATGCATCCAAAAATGTTACTTCCCACGTCCAACCGTTTTTGCAGTTGCACTGAGTGTTGGCAAGTCTATTAACTTCAATGTTGTTCAAAATTGGGAGCTTTTCGTTCAGCTGCTCTTTCATAAACTGCGCTTCTGCATCAGCAGTGAAGAATATCTCAGACGAGAATAAGTAGCCAGTGTTTGGGTCTTCGTAAGCGAGCGAGAAAGTGCCCCTAATTTCTTCGTCTCTATTAGCAAAGGTACTAAAAGTTTGAATCGATCTCGTGCTCAATTCTAAATCTACCTTAGTGCTTATTATTTGGACTTCGAGTTGCTTTTCTGATGCTTCACTTTGTACCTTTAGAACCTGAATTTCTGACTTAGGAACTTTTTTCTTCGGCGCACTGACGGCTAGCAATCCATTCCGCAGCGCTACCGCAGATCCAAAACCATCGTCAAAATTCCTATCCTCTTCGTTTCCATTAACTTCGTATTCACAGCTCTGCTGCATGATTACACCAGTTTCATCTTGAAAAACTCTAGGGTTTTGGGCAAACGTGAATCGAAGTCTGTAATCATTACCCCTTTGGCCAATCTTCAATCCTAAGAATTCTGCTTCTCCTTCATTGAGGTGAACAGGTTGATTATTTCCATTCAATGTGCCATGGGAAGGATTGATGTGAATGTCAGCCTCCAGTACTGGATTCGTTGATGAGGCCATTATTGAGCCGCCATTTAGATTGAAACTAGGAACAGAAGATCTCAAGAGATCTTCGTCCGTCCAATATTCTAAGTCATCGGTTTTATCACCCAATCTCACGACATATTGGAACTCCAGAGTAGATTCATTTAATTTTGATTTATAAACGGCCCATCGGTCGATGGTTCCCGTTTCGAGCAGCAGCATGGGGGAACCATGGACGACCACTGACCTAGAAAACTGAACCAAAATTGAAACCTTTTGCTTTGCGTTAAAACTGCCGGGACTTTCCGGGCTCCATATCTTTGAAATGTAAGGTTCTCTGCAATCAAGAACAAGACTGGAATCGAATGACAGGGAGCCACGACTTCCTGGAGTGGGAAGTGTAAGGTTGGCGTCGATAATCGAGGTATCACTAGTTCTTTTAATCCACCCATTTCCATTTGTACATTGTTCATCATGAGACATAACAAGTGAATACTTGCTATCATACTCTAACTTTTCAGTACAGTGAGAAAGACCAACATCATAGTAAAAGATCAATTCAGTTGTATTAGATCCCGAAGAGTAAAACGCGCAACCCATCTTTCCGCGACCCACGTTCAACAGCAAAACTGGTGTACCACTTACGTCGACATTTTTGTCGAATTCCACCGCCAACAGGATACGATCACCTGGGGAATATATCCCTGTAGTATTCTTGAAACTTAGCTTCCTGATCGATGGGACATTTATTGCATCGACAACTATCAATATATTTGTTTCACTCTTCAGAGGGTTGAACGCAGGATCTGGCGGAAGTAAATTTGCTGAGACGGTTGGGTATGTCGATTTTCTTTTGATCCACGTGTCGTTGTTGTGTAAAACATCTATTTCTTCATAATAGTAAGAAAGAGGCAAAGATTCTGTTGTATGACCAGGAAGAACAACATATTTAAAAGCGGCATTTGTGTCATTTGAAAGGTCAGAATCGAACGTTGCATAAACGTAATCATTAACTCCATCGTAGCAGGCAACCTTAATTCTTGGATTACCCCGAATTGATATTTCGTAGTCGAATTTTAGGTTGAGTACGATGATATCACCTGCTGTATATTCACAAATCATGCTAGACGGGCAATCACCGAAGTGAGATGGGTTGGCATGAACGGAAACAATTTTTGGTGGTGTGGAGCTCACTTCAATCTCTGGAGACAGAGGATAGGGTATTCTAAACTGTCCATCGTCATCGACAAGTGATAAGTCAACCTGTTCACCTTTTCCATTTGTTATGGAACAGAATCCACTGTGACTATTAGTTTCGCAAATAAATGCAGTTTTGCCATTTTCATTGAGCTCCCAATCAAGGCGCTTTGTCACATCTTGAAGTTTTGTTTTCAATACAAATGTAAGCTTCTTTGTGCCAGTTCCACTTTCGTATGCAGCTCTTGACTTAGTATTTAGTCTAAGTTTTAAACCCCCCCGGCAGTAGACTCTATCCGAAAATATGACGTGAATTCGAATCACTTCTCCTACTCCCACAATCCCACCATCACCCCAGAGTTCAATCGATCTAACAAATGGTTTTGGAGCATGCCGCGTGTCAATGCTGACAACATTTCGCATCAAATACTCAATGGTTCCTGTAACTGCTAGAAATGAACTGAAATCAGGGGGGCGATCATTTTACCAAGTAGATAAGTGCGAACAATATATCAGGTGCCACTTACTCGATACATTCTGCTCAGGGAGCGTTAGATCTGCATTTAAGCTAGGTCTTGAACTAAGCTGTTGAATATAGCCTTCGTTACTAGAACCATCCAGGCAACCTGAGGCAATGCAAAGCATTTTCACTTTTAGAAATTC
The DNA here is from genome assembly GCA_019693545.1 of Chaetoceros muelleri. Lineage (NCBI taxonomy): Eukaryota > Bacillariophyta > Thalassiosirophyceae > Chaetocerotales > Chaetocerotaceae > Chaetoceros > Chaetoceros muelleri. Next base: position 59,814 of record JAAMXU010001433.1, read on the forward strand.
TGATGATCTATCACCTATTTCAACTATATATTGAAAGAGAAGTGTTGATGTATTATTTCCGGAAGTGAAGTTAGCTTCTTTATAACCACTTCCAGCATCAATAATCAGAACGGGGGGACCTTTTGCGACCACAACCGGACAAGACATGTTTACTGCAACAAGGAATTCATCGTCTTTTCCGTAAACTGCCGCTCCATCCTGGCCATTGGCGATATAAATATCTTTAATGAAAGGTTTCCTCCCATCAATTCTTATACTTGGTACATCGAATGAACCAAAATTTAAATCTGCGGCAGAAACTGGATAAGTAGACTCATGGAAAATTGAAGCTCCCGTATCACCGATAAAATAAATACTTTCACTAGTGTTTTTCAGATCTATATCCCTACTCCAGTGCCCGTCTTCAACAAAATAGCGAAATACGACGGTCTTACGATCAAGTTTTCTATGAAAAGATGCAAATGCTCCAACAGGCCGAACTGTCCGCATTTGTAATCGCACATCCCCCAAAATCTGAGAGATTCGATTCAGAGTAAGAAGGTCAGACGTAATCATCACAAGAGATCGCATTACAAATAATAGAGATAATTGCACTTACGATGACAGGCTTGTCGAAAATCACATGAACAAGAATTATATCTCCAGCACGATGAATTTTGTTTACGCCACATGTACTATCAACCGTAATGTTCACAATAGTAGGTGGTTTCGTATCGATAAATACGTTGCTCGCGATTTGACCTTCCCAACTTAAATCAGCAGCGATGTATCTTGACTCCATTAACTTCCTATCCTCATGACCTAAATACTTGAAAATTCCACCGTCAAAGCCATCGAATCTTATTATATCTGGGGTTTGAATCATAAGAGGAAGCGCCTCGTCTCCTGGAAGAACATTGTAGATGAAAATAAGTTCTTTTGAACCTGCGCCACTCGCATACATAGCATACCTGGAGGTACACATTGCTATCTCACCGTCTGCTGTTTCCCAATCAGTGAAGGGTTCATCCTGGAGATGAAGCTCAGAACGTAGAGTTATAGCCTTGTGCTCTTTAGTCACGGCAGCTGATTCAGTTTTAATATTACCTCTCAAATCATCATTAATATCGTCAAATCGTATAGCCCAACGGTAGCCACCAAATTCTGCAGAGGAGATGGATTGTGATCTAGAAACACACACCGAGCCTGAAATTGTGCTAATCTCTTCAAGGGCGTCTTTCACGTAATTTGCCGATGCATCCCAAGGAATGCTTCTTGACCTTTCATTCTTGTATAGAATGAAAAAGTAAGAGGTAGACAAGGAAGTCCCTAGACTTATCGTGTCAATCGTCAGAACCAAACTCTTAACTGCTAGGGCAAGCTTGGGTAATCCATTTGTCAGTACCTATGTCATGGGGATGAAAAGTTAGTGTTGATACTGGTGGATAAGGGGCACTTCAATACGACTATTAGTTTTACCTCATGCGTAAACTCTACAGCAAAGCCAATGATGTGGCCGGAACCATAATGCCCGTCGTCAACAATAGCTTTTATGCTTTGTACCTTTGTGGGATCATCGTTTACGAGGATAGTTTTTGAACTTTGAAGCGTTTTATTAGAGTCGTAATGCGGAAGACTTAAATTGGCGTCACGGCCCCATGCATCTCGAATGGTGTAGTCGTTTGGAAGTAGAGAAGTGGTGTTGAGAATATCGACTTTTGGTTGCTCGTAGCCGACAGAGACTTCATAAGCAAAGGTTAATCGATCCGTTATAATGTCAAATTGCCCTTCAAATAGATATGCTTCTGCATATCTTCCTTTCTGATCTACAACATTTAAAACTAATGATGGAAGCAAAGATTCGCCACTACGCTTCTCGTATTCTTCTCTTTTTTGGACAGAGATTTCTTCACTAAAATGTACATCCATAAAAATCATATGACCTTCCGAATAAGCAGTACGATCATGATCATCTAAAATGGAAGGATGATACGCGATCTTTTCGACATGAGGAACTTCGCAGTCCAACGTATCAATTACGATATCCGAAGTTTGTGAGAGGGACTGTACCATCACAACGTCGATATCAACATCTGAAATATTTGTAACCACATTACCCCCAGCATCAACGAGAAAAACTTTAGGTTGTGGGCGAAACGGTTGGTTTCCTGCCCAAGATTTGATAGAGGATGGGACGACCTTCAAGTCTTCTGGATCACCCACAAGGACATCGAAGGGATTTCCTAGACAGTTTCGAGGGAAAACATCCAAATAATTGAGTAAAAACATGCCAGCTACGACACCCTTTTTAGATATTAATTCTGACACATACTTACCTAAAACTGTCACGTTTGTGGCCTTTAGATCGCGAACATCATCACTGTATCCTTTCAACAGAAAGTACTTGAGACGATACCTTACACTTGCCTTTTCTAGGAATAAATGCTTGAATTTCGCCACACCCTCTTTTACATGTATAATAGATGGCTCGGTTGGCTGTAGAAGTGTCTTGGTAGGATTACTGTAGAGCGTAGCGGCAACCCATAAACTCGAATCAGATTTCACGATATTGTTACCTTTATCTAATACGTGCAATAATGGTTGATGAAGAAATACCTTTCCACCATAAACTCTGCTCATTCCAGGTTCTTCTATAATTCGTAACTTCACCGGATTACCCACCAAAACATCAATTGGTTTCGAGTGACATTCACGACTCCCTGGTAAGTCCAAGTCGGTTGAAAATAGTAAATGATATCCATAACCTGCTCTGTTAATAGTAATACCTTGGAATTCTGCAATACTATCTTTCCACTCTAATGTACTTGGATTGATCACTTTGTACACTTCAGTAAAATCGACTTCTTTGATAACGGCAAAACTAAGCTCTTCCCCAAAGGAATTTTCTCCTAGTGATATCATCACCTGCTCAGAAATCACCGCAAGTTGTCAATAAAAAGATTCGCATCCTCTAATACGTATTAAAAATCAAACTAGTTTGGATCGTTCAACTCACCGTGCCATTACTAATACCCGAGACGGTATTCTTTCCTTTATCTTGAACAGCAACAACAGGATTTACATCCCACTCCATACCACCATACACCGCTTTGGGATATTGGACAACTCCAATCTGAAACGGCTCACCAACCTCAATGGATAAGTTTGATTGGATAGTTTGCCCAAGGGTAATTCCAAACTCGTCAAGAAGCACAAAGTTGATAGAGTATCCCGATCCTTCCTTGTTTATACACAATCCAGAAAAATGAGCCTCTCCGGCATTCAAATTTACTGCAACGCCATTCGGAAAGCTGTTACCATCACAAGCTGTGGGAATAGCTATACCCAATGGTTCTTGGTTGTTGAACGGATGAGACAAGGTTGCGACTACGTTCCCTACAAGATCTACTTGCTTTTTAGTCCCGGCTTTATTGTAAACAGCAATAATTGGTTGAATCTCCAACTCTTCACCTCCAATGCCATTTGAAGCTAATCTATCAAATCGAAGAGATACGTCCCATGACTGTGTGACTGAGGGCAAAATTAGTATTAGGGGGACAATATAAAACTTTAGAAATTTCATTTGTTATGTTCATATGATTGAAGCCTTTGAATGGCTTTCGTTTTGACTGGCCGGTAATTCATATTAGGAGTCAAATTCAAAGTATTTTCAAAAATTTTCAAATGACTTTAAGGGCTTCTGTTGTGTTGCACCATTTTTGATTAGATTTTATTATTATTTGTGATTTGTGACGTTGCTTGGTGTTTGTTGGGATAGATGGGAAGTCATACATTGTACAGTACTCTACAGTATTGTACTACTCTAGTACTACGCTACTACAGTATAGCAGAAAAATCAGCCCCCCGTTGAAAATTCACCTAAATTCACTCTACAGTAAGTGCTGTAGGGAGGGTGCGAGTGACGAAAAGCTGTACGTACAACTGAACTGAAGCTCAAAATTCAAAATTTCAGCGATCAAGCTTTACCCCACGGGGACAAAGCAAAACAGCAGCTGCAGCCTGCAGCACACTACAGTACCAGAACTGTACTACGAGTACACTGCAATGCAAACGGATTCACCAACTGACAAAAAATCTTTTTGAATCAGAAAACCGAAGCTCAAATCAATCACACAGATCACACATCGTACTCATATAGAAAACGACAAAGTTACAGGTTGCGAATAAATACACCATGGAACACATGCAAACAACCCGTAAACATAGGCAAAGACAGTCGCATGGCCAATCGAAAAAAGACACGACTCTTGAAGGATATCCACTTCCAATTGTACAACAATGGTCAGCAAAGCGTTCAGAGAATGTTGAAGTATTAGATATACACCCATCTGTACCGTTGGATATAGCATTGCTTCATATCAAGACAGATGAATTGTTGGAATCACTACGGCAGAGTGCGATAACGCCAAAATGTAGAGATCAAGTGTCCCCGACATCCACAAAGTCCACCTTTGAATGTACGGTTGAACATGATTCCTGCTTGAGCTCTATTGATAACAAGAGCGAAAAGGGCAACCGACAAGTCACAGATATTCAAGAACAGGATTGTAAAAGCCTGTCATCAGTTGATTCAGATGATGATGGAATGAAATGGGAAATCGAACAATTGAATAATATCACGCTTGAAATGGAGCAGTCAATTTCTGAATTCATAATGACTTCTAAAACATGTCCAATAGCAGACGAGAATCAACAACTGCATTCCGACTGCATTGGCGTTGACAGTTTGGACAACGTGTTTCTGTTACTTTGGAGGGACATATTTGTGTTATGTGAAGACATTTCCATGATGATCATTCGCAGTTCCACAGTGAATATGATGGCATCTTCAATAAATGCAAGGTTCCTTTTCCAATCAGATCAGTCAAGACCAAGATATGTCCTTGTATCATCTTACATTATTGTTTCCATGGCATATCTGTGTGTCAAAGTAGCATGGAGATACACGTGGTGGTAATACAAACCTTAAATGTATATACTATATGCGATGCTATGCCATGCTTGTTTTCAAAATATATACAAGAGACATATAATACAATAAAGTTTAACGTTGTTGTCTTGTACTCCACTACACTCATGCACTACCAAACATTGCTCTGACATCTCTCACAAAGTCCACTGCTCCCTTTACTCCAACAGATCCTGCAAGCATCTTTGGAACAAATGGAGAGTTGCAATGTGTCACTGCAATAACTTCACATTTGTTGGATTCTCCAGGGATAGATCTTATCAAATTAACACCTAGTAGAATCTCACTTCTAGTTCTTTCACTTTCTTCACCCTCACGGTTCAAAGTTCCCCACTGCCCCCCACTCACAGCACGACTCACGACTACATATCCATCTTGATGATTTCCCCCCATAATACCAACTCCAACATGGTCATCAGATTCCAGTCGTCGAGCGTACATGATGGTGACAAATTCCATGAGTTTCTTGGACAGTGGAGGTTTGGTTAAATTCCTGACTATTTTCGCTTCCCCTCCAATTCCCATACTACCACTCTTTGCATCCGTATCAATCCCTTGTTGCAATATTACCTCATCCTTTCTTCCCAAACTCATCTTATTGTAAGACTGAACCTTTGAAGAATCCATCAACAAGGACGCCATTTCTTTGGGTGACATGGGTAAAACACTCGCTGTTTTAACAATTGGTAAGTGACTTCCATGACCCTCCATTTTGAATTTACCAGTCCATACAAGAACATCTTCATCATCCAGAGCTTGGCGTAGAACATTCTTATCGTTCATTTCTAAAAGTTTCCGAGTCTTGGTATCTGCTGGATTCCATTCAATATTTTCTTGGGTTTCAACAAACAAGGCTGTTTGAATTCCCATACGAGCCAATCCAGACAATACGGATGGAAAGAAAAATTCTCTACCAGTCAGAGCATTCCATATATTACAAGGAACAAGTTGCTGTATGATACCTGACAAAACAGTAGGAGATGGTTCTTCTTCTAATGCCTCCATTTCTTCTTCTTTCATTGTTTCCGGACCCAAAGGTGTTGTTTTCCTCCTAGTAGGCGATGGTATTGCATCTACAACTTTCTCTTTGAGAGTACGGAGTGATGACAATACAGTTTCATGACCCCGGTCGTCATGATTGATGGGACGATGCGTTGGGTGATAGCAGTTGTAAGCCTCTCCTGGACATGAAAAATAACATCCACGAATGACATTCTGCAAGTTCTTTTTAAGAGGTAAAAAGTAGTTACACCGTACATCATCATTAGCATGAGATGGTTTTATAGAATCCAATCTAGCATACATGACGCATGGTTCCTCCTCCTTGCCGTCATCGTCGTCAAGATAATAAGGCAAATTGTTCAACATGGTTTCCTCGTCATCATTTGCAAAACAATCACTTGTTTCCTCCATCCAATGAAACGTATCAAGCACATCACTACCACAACGCTCGATAATTTCTTGGCGCTTTGGAGGTAATTTCCCCCCATGTAAGAAACGGATACCGTGTCGTGCCAGAGAAAAATGACGACCATCAGGGGATAGAACACGATTTATAATATTCTGTCCCTTCTTATTCAGAATGCCATGGTTGTGTGTCTTGGCATGAACATAAAGGCGTCCACCCAAATGTGATGAAGAGGACGAACATGCAATTACCATCATTATAGTAATTTTGTGTATAATAGCCAAACATGGTCTTACTGCTATTATACCCATGATGAAAGCAAGAAGTAAGCAAGCAAGCAAGTCAAGTCAAGTCAAGTCAAGATCGGAGATCGGATCAGAGTAGTAGCCAAGAGTTAGGTCCCGTGTAAACTGTGGACCTTTATCTATCTATGTGAAGGAAACGAAAAAATCAATATCAATTAGGATTGATTCCTTTTTCGTTACAGTAGGCTGGGCCTTTTGATTTTTTTATGTTTTGCGTTTTCCCTACTTTTTTGGAAGTTTGTGTAATTACCCAGGTACAGTAGTGTAGTGTGGTGCAGTATTTTACTGTGCTGTACGGTAGTTTGGAAGTTTGGTTCTGTACATGATTACCTACCAGAATCGCCAATAGTTGAAAGAAGAAAAGAGAGAAGAGAGAAGAGAGGAGAAGAGAAGAGAGAGGGGGGAAGATCGATATTCGATACAATCGATCATCTACTGTATCCTTCATCTATCTCATCCATCAGACAGACTGCACATCTGTCGATTATCTATCTTTTATCCTTCCTACTTTCATCTCTCTTCTTCATTCATCTCATCTCTCGTCATACATAAATGAGCACTCACCAACGAAGCAAAGAAAGATAACGTTACAAACAAACAATGATATCCACGATTCGACGCATGAGACTTGTCCTATTGATCGTACTAACGATACCATCCGCTGCCGTGTCTTACAGTGTTCAGGACTTCTTTCCTCCAGCAGAAGAAGAGTATGATCCATTCAAATTCGATCCAAAGTAAGTTGCAACAAAAAAGCCAGCCATCTACTCTCCAATCTAGCCCATTCTCTCACAAAATATTATTTTACAACATTTTAGTTCGCTCTTTGGAGCACCGCTTGGTGGTTATGCACGGGCAACAAGAAGTCGTCTCGCAGCTCTTCCTCTTCGATTTGTCGGAGATTCTATATTTTGGCAGAAAGACAAGCAAGGTGTCGACCGGGACGATGGTGATGACGTTGTCGTGAAACAAAAAGATAAGGGAAAACCATACTTTACAATAACTGATGCCATGGGGAGAGAGTTTGCTTGTCGTGTCTATGAGGAAGATGAGTTGACACCCGAGAGTATGTCCGATAGTGTGTTTGATGTTCCCGTGGAGAAAATGTCAAGTATTGTACGTGGTAGGGATCATACTTTGGACTCTACAGTTTTAGAAAAGGATCCAAATGAAATAATTGGCGATGAAGGAATTGATGGTCCAACTTTTAGCCAAGCTGTGGAAGGTGCTGAACATGTTGATTCAAAGTCCAAAGAAACTATCCATGAGGATAATTCCAAGCATGATCATGTAGAGTTCGTATATACCACAAATATAGATGAATACTTGGAATCTCAACAGGGAGCGAGTAAGGTTTCATCATCTATTCCGGATGATGTACGAATAGATGAGAAGGTATTGGTTGAATCATTGAATAATCTAGAGGGAATTTGTGCACAGCTTCATATGGGATGGTGGTCTTATGAGTGGTGTTACAACGATAAAGTCACTCAATTTCACGTTCAAGTTCAAGCCAATCAAATCAAAGACGTGGTATCGGTGAAGGATCTCATGCCAGAATTTGTGGTTCAGAGTATAAGTACCATTGGAACATTTACCAAGCGAAAAATTATTGTGGAAACAACTCTCCAAGAACAAGTGTCCAAAGAAGGCGGGGAGATTGATTATTATGATAACGATAATGATGATGATGATAGTGGCAATGAAGCTCAAAAGGATCAAGATACAATAACCCTTGAGACTGAAAAAGATGTGGAAAAGACACAACTTGATTACACTACAGACGTTTTAGTCATTGAAAGTTACGAAAATGGCGATTATTGTGAGGAGGCTGGCGCAAATAGAGTAGCGGAAGTTCACCTACGTTGTTGTTCTAATGAAGATATCATTTCTTCCTTTCGACAGGCTGGGGTAACAATTCATAATCCGGAAATGTTCTCAAAGCCTTTTGAAAGTATCGATGCACCAAGAGCTGTTTTATTGGACGTGATTGAAACATCTGTTTGCAACTACACCATGTCAGTTTGTACAAATGTTTTATGTGACTCGTGGGTGGACAATACCATGAAAGAAATGCAAGAGGAAGATGATGCATCTGCTGCTTCGAATCGTGTTGCTACGTTCGAAAATGATGTTTCCATTCGTTATATTTTGGAAAAAACATTGGCAAATAGCTGCTTGAAAAGAAATGAAGGATGGTGGACATATAGTTTTTGTTTTAAATCGTCTATTTATCAATATCACGAATCAGTCGATTTGGATCTCGAGCAAGGTGTGATGACGGCAAAAATTGAAGCAAGTAATGTGCTGGGAAAATATGATCCGGTATCCTCGGAAGGGTTTCCTAAGGAAGAGGAAGTGCATCACGTGATTTTTCCAAAAGGTCGAATACAAGGTGAAGTTAGGAATGGCATCGATTTGGACTCTGCAACTTCATCTTCTACTACTCAAAGCTTGGTGACAGATAGTGCCTTTTATCAACAAGAATACAAACACGGGGATATATGTGAAGGAGAAGATGTCATAGATTCGGCCATAAAGGGTGGTGAGGTTGGTGAAGGTGGTATACAAAGGTCTACCACAGTTAGATTCTTTTGTGGCAATTCAAAGGAACTTGTGAGGATCAATGAAGATCACACGTGCCACTATGTTGTGGACATCACGTTACCTGAGCTATGTTCTCATAAATATTTTGCTATCCCACAAATCGAAAAGCATGCGATGAAATGTGTTCCCTTATGATATTTTTTATCTTTATGGTTGTAAATAGAAGAAAATGTGCTCCATGAAAATTCAACAGTCATCTAAAGAGGAGGAGAATAGTGTTGATGAAAGGATCTATAACAGAAAAATCTCTTTAACAATGTAAATTTACATCAAAATCTGACGGAGTATTTATTTTTGACAAACCCAGTTAAAATTCATGTATCTAGATTCGAAGTCAAAACACCTTCCTACACTACTCTAGCTAGAGCTTTTGGACTGCTTTTGGTTTCTATTTTTTTTACCCCGACTGCGGAATATTCTCAACAGTCCAAAAGATTCCCCACAATAATAAGAATGTCAAGGTAAAGACAATGCAATCACCAAAGTTGTAGAAATTAGCCAAAGCATCGCACCAAAATATAAATTCAGAACTTGTGCAAAAACAATCCCTTCTCAGTACTCTCCATCTAGAGAGTGAAACTCCGTTCGTTCAACACATGGCACATTACTTACTCACGTAAACAATAGACATATAATGCAGGAACTACCAAACATGAATTCATCTCCAAACAAAAATTCAAATGCTAATTCAAAAACGGCGTTGACTCAACCCATAACTACGAACTGCAACGAAGCTGCATCTGTTTCTTCGTATCTGGATCCTTCTCCCAACGACTTAACCGTTTGGCCAGGAGCAGCACTCATCGTTGCCGACTGCATGGGAACTGGAATTCTTGCTCTTCCAAGTGATATGAAAATATTGGGAACTTTTGGATTCTTCTTTTTAGTTTTGAATCTTCCAATCAATTACTACGCTGGAGACATTTTACACAAGGCTGCTAACTATGTAGAGTCTCGGCTGGATGGTACAGATACAACCGTTGAAAAAGATAACTATGAATCCGTTTCGACATCGATCAGGAGTGCATTATCAGACGATTGGAACAACTATGATGATCATCCTTATAGTGACCCTGCTACACAGCTAGAGCAGGATAGTCCTGGACATCATCACTACGGTATCGATACTCCCCATACATTTGATTTCATTGGGATTACTTATTCTCTATTCGACCACTTGGATGGGGAATCACAAAGATCACAACTTATTTCAAAACCTACATTACTTGTGACAGCAATCTACTACACTAATATTTTTCTCGTACTAGGAAATTACATTCTTGTTATGTCACACGCCGTGGCAGCTATGATTGGAGAAGATAGTATATGTCTCCCTACTGCTGGGATACTGGCAAGCACTCTCATGTTTGCTATTTGTCAACTTCGCACAATGGCAACATTAGGTAGAGCAGCAAGCGCAATATCATTGCTTTCATTAGCAGTTGTGGTATTACAATGTTTTGTAGCAATTCAAATGGGTCATGAAAGTTTCTCTTACAACGACAAGAACGATGTCCTGGATTCTGATAATTGGACGTTTTGGCAATCTATCATTTTACAATTTTCAGCATTGTCATCCATTGGTTTTGCAGTTGGGAGTCAAAAATTGTTGTTGAATATACGGCACGAATTTTCGGATCGAAACAAGTCAACCAAAAGCTTAGGCATTGCATTATTTAGTTTTGGAACAGTGTACGTTGCAGTTTGTATTCTTGCAGGTCCCAATCCCCCAGCATTGCTATTTGATGCGATCCCAAGTGGTTTACAACGGAGATTTGCGGGTTTCTTTCTGTGGATACATGTCGCGGTATCATTTGCCATAAATTCACAAGCCTTATGCTCGTCGCTGGATCGATTGAAGTTTCACCGGGTGACAATATTTGGCCTCGGTGAATATCATAGAGCACGATGGGCAGTGCTGACATTTTTGGTTGGAATATCTTCCTACTTAATTGCCAATGCAATACCCTTTTTCAAAGACTTGGTTGCATTGATTGGGGCTATGACATCTGTTCCCCTGACATTGCTACTGCCAGCAATATATCACCGTAAAGTCATTGATCTGCCCCTGTTTTGGGTGGGTTCAGGCACACTTGGGGATTTCACTTCTCTTTCGTTAGTTTTATTTAGTTCCATATTTTTGGTTTGTGGTGTCTTTGGATCAATCAGTAGCATTCAAATGGATTGGGCGCATCACGGTCGCCCCTTTTCTTGTCATTGAAAAAATTATGGATAACAATAGAGGAAAGTTTGTGTAGTGCAATTCAAATAAATAAATTAATAAATAAATAACTCATAGTTACTTCACAGCATGGAAGAGATAATTCGACATTAGGAATCTTCATCATCTCCAGTCTTCATATCTTAATCCATGTATGCGCTGTATGATGATAATATTTTATTTGTGTGAATTTAGATTTAATTCCAGGTACAATAACCTTTTTTAACGGTCAGAGGAACGCCGTTGGCACTCGGGACCGTTCCGAAACTCTTCTCATCCACCACCACCATCCGATCCACCATCCTGGGGTACTGGTGTACAAGTAGGTGTAAATGAATTTGTAGGTACGGGTACCGGGTACCATACTTGGTCCTTTAGTAGGCATACAACACCGCACACATCAGGGTCCATAATTCCTCTAGCTAGAGCAGCAGTACAGTACTGTACTAGTACTGGGTTTTGTTCTTTGTTCTTTTGAATTAGAACCATTTGCATATTTCAATTCTCTTGTTATCTTGTAGTTGTGGAAAAAGATCACTCCAAGGAATAAGGAGATCCATTAAACTCCCAACTTTTATAAGAGCGCATGATCAGCGGTAGTTTCAACTAGGTGAAACGAAACATGAATCGAAAACGGGCTGCTTCTGCCTTAACCTACATCGGAGTTCAAGCCTTTACGATAAATTATCGATATCTATCAGGTAACATAATTAACCATCAACGCCCAACAGGCACCTTTCCGTATCACCAAGTGCTTCACGTGAAACGAAACCCCAAAGTAAAGAAAGAAAAAAAAGGATTCCAAAACACGGATGATTCCACCTCTGATTTTCAACAAGGCGTTATGAACACAGCACTCTGTATCGTCCCTCCAGATGATGCTTGGGACGACATTCAACGGGCGAGGCATCTCGCCAAGGATCCATCGTTTTTCACATGGCCACCGGCTATTCGACTATTTCATCCGTTCGTGGATAGATCTTCTCTCACCCAAGTCGCATCATCAGTGGCCGAACTTATTGAAAAGTACGATCTTGAAAGCTTCGATATCACAATTGATAAGTTACTTATCTTACCTCACTTTGAAGATTTAGAACAGCATGAGGATGCTCAAAAATTATTGCCGAAACAAGTAGAGATAACTGACCAAAGTAAAAATCGGGAGGAGGAACTTGTGCAAGAGCTAATTCAATCTGAAGAAAAGAAGGGAAGAAGGAAATCGGAAAAACGCAAAGCTAAGGAAAAAATATTGGAAAGCTCATACAATAACCAAAATGACAACACCATGAACTTGAAAGATGAAAATGATGGCGATGATGAATCTAATGACTATGATGAAGGCGACAAAGAAACTAGAAGAAGTGTTTCTCCCAGTCTTCTTCTTCAAGAACAACGAAAATCCATGAGCGAATTCAATGGTCCATGCGTCTTATACCTAGAGCCCAACGAGGAATCAAAAATTCACATTCAGGCTTTTCGTGAAATTCTAAGAAAGAAGCTATTTTCAAATTACGACCCATTTTCGCCCTCGAGCACAGTCACAAACGAAGATACGCTGAGATTCGGTCTTCCACGACATGTACTGAAGCAACATGGTCTCATAGGTACACAATCTACTAAATCCAAATCAAAGCGGAAGACTACTGATGGGTCATCATTCCGTCCCGTAATTCCTTTGGGTCGATTTTCAACAGTGTCTAGAGCTGTCCAGGTTGCGAAGAAATTGCAAGCAGTTTGGGAACCTCTGACATTTCGAGTCAGCGATTTGCATCTGGTATCAAAAATAGAGCAGCACTCGTTTCAATCGGATTTAGACGAGAAAAAAAATAGTGTTGAATCGTCAGATCCTTATAGAATACATGTAGATGAGCAGGGCACACCACATTTGCATGAAAATAGAGAGTTAAGCCTTAGAAAGTTTCATGGGACAGATGGTACTAATAGCATTCTAAGTACAAAGGGGGAATATGGGTGTGATGGTGAGTTTTAACAGAAATGATAGTTTCAACAGATATGTTTTGCAAGTACTCGTTTTCTTACTTGGGCTAATGTACGAATAACGTATTGGACGACGCTTCTTTATTCATGTACTTAGCCATGATCATGCTGGAGGGAGAGGAACACCAATTGCTCAAAACTCAAACAGCCGGAACCAGCAAAAATAGTATAGATTCAAGTCAAGAAGAAACAGAAACTTCATCGATGTATCTTGATAAAAAAGACGAGGCCCAGATCATGAAATTATTAATGAGTCCAGCGGCTATACCCGGTGGTCAAGGGGAAACAGAATTATCATCATATGATGATGTTGACACTCTGGAAGGAGACGATGATGACGAGCAGTTTTTGCAATCGTGGCTAGAAGAAGATGAAGATATCGATGATGGGGCAACAATCATAATTGGACGGATACAATTTTTCATGGGTGAAATGAGGCAATACACGGGAATGCCTGCATCTAGTACAATCGATGGCAAAGATCGCGCGCTGGGAGATAACAACGTTAGTGGATCCGCTAGACGGCGAGGAGCAGTTCATCGTCAAGGAGACCGGTGGCAAGAAGGGGATTATGGGCGTAAGGAAAAAGATTATCAACCATGAGGTCATGACTCCAGACTTTAATACGGAGATAAGGTATTGTTTGTAATGAAGGGCGGTGGGAAAATGAGTCTGATGCAACCAAGAGGTTCATGCTGTACTTGTAGAAATATGTTGTTTGTCAAGGAGACTGATTTCAAGATGGAGGAATTGGTCCAATCTGCCACGAGGTTAGTGCTTTTCACGGGAGAAAGATGATCGTCGCCCTTTCGGGTCATTTTACTCTATAGACTTGCGCAATCATTACAGTAGAGACGGTAGTTTGTTATTGTTACAATTAGTTTTATGCTAGTAATTTAGGAGCTCAAAACCCTCATGAAAGTCAATAGGATTTAGGGTCATGTATCTGTCGTTGCAGTTATGTTCACAATCACGTAGGACTTGACCCTCAAACTCATATTCATACCGGCAACGCAACAAACAGGCAAGTGCGCCATGAATCCTTCCACTAGTGGTATTCTGTGATTCCATCCAAATTCAATAAAGAAGGAGGTGGTCGATGATGAGCATCATGTGCACATTATTATAAAAAGAGGTTCCAACAAGACATACTACTTTGTCGACTTACCATGCACCAATGCATGCCGTCATTTGTATATATATTGCGCTGACAATATTTTGTATTACTAGGATCTGCCACAGATTTACCACAAGAAAAAGCAACAATTTCCTTGTATTCAGGATGGCAACAATTCAACCTTTTTGCAAGAGTCGAATTTAAATAGTGTACAAGTTCCCGCTCCTTTTCCCTCATAGAAATGGGCTTGTGCAACGTATCCAAAGCAGATGTAGAAACCAATTTCAACCCAACAGCATTGTGTACAAATAAACTCAAAGAAAGAAATGCCACATCCATTAACAAGACACACTGAACACCTGATCCATCCTTGGGTGGAATATAA
The DNA here is from genome assembly GCA_019693545.1 of Chaetoceros muelleri. Lineage (NCBI taxonomy): Eukaryota > Bacillariophyta > Thalassiosirophyceae > Chaetocerotales > Chaetocerotaceae > Chaetoceros > Chaetoceros muelleri. Next base: position 74,824 of record JAAMXU010001433.1, read on the forward strand.
TCCTTGACAAAATCTGAAATGGCATTGTTGATTGTAACTAATTCCCTATGCAAGTTTTCGACATTGTTTTGTACAGGAACCGTTTGCAAGATGATTGTTTTTACACCAAAGACAGTGTAAGATGTATGAATTGCCTCCAGGATTATTTCATGAGTGAACAATTGCTCCTTGGGTCGTTCCAGCCAACCATAGGGGAACTGCATTATCAATACATCAAAATCAGCACTATTCTTCAAGGAAGGTTCAGTAATAATAGAAGGAGAAGTCTTGCTGTTATTCATCATGGCATTCTTCAACATATCCACATGTTCCTGTACCCATCCTCCACCTGGCACAGGTGCCAATTGAAAATGATTGTCCTTTTGTTTCATGGTAAACATCCCTGTGATTCTATATCCAGCCACAGCCCCCCCTCCCCTCACTGGCTGAGCCAAATGCACACCTTCATGTTTTCTCCACGAATATTTCAAAACATGTCGATTTGTCATTTGAGCTCCTGCAGCTTCTTGCAGTGCTTGTGAAAATTGTATCCCCACAGAATCTCCCAAGACTATTATTTTCAAGGAAGTTGAAATTTCAGTGTCAAAGTCCAGGACTCCTTTTTGAAGAAATAGTGGAGATGTTGCTATTCTTGGTCCAAAGAATTTGTCTGCTTTGCAGACATAATATGGATCAAAGGTGTTGTTTCTTTGATACCCTCGGATAAGCTTGTAGGATACAATGCTGGGTTTCTTCGAAACTAGTGCATCGTTTGAAGTCTTGTTGTAGAGTGTAGCTATTTCCGTGATTTTTGCAACCAAGGACAAGGTTACAATAATGAATATAAGTGATGCTAATTTTGCAATAATACGCACAAGGGACTTTTTGCATTTTCCTTTGTCAGAAGATGCTATTGTAGCAGGTGCAAGGAGCCGTTGTTGGGAGGCCTTGGAGTTTGGCAACGTTGGTGAATATTCCAATGGTAAAACTCCTCTTGGTCTGGGTCGTTTCATGGGCGAGGAGTGATGAATTTTAAAAAGTTAATGTATTTTTATCTGCTTGTTTGTTAGACAGATGAATGAGACATGGATGGATGGATGGATGGATAACTGGGACGAATAGAGGAGACGGAAAGTGAAAACTTGACCTTGGGATGTTTTCTGGTTTTCTGAATCTGATCTATCGCTAAACCACGTGTCAGTCCAGTACCAGGTTACTGGTACAGTAATACTTTACTGTCGTGTATGTTCCGGGCTACGTGTACTTGCGCCGCCCCCTTCCATCCCCCTTTTCTATTCTGCATTCTGGATGCCTTGTGTAGGTTCCTACGTGTAGTACTACCTGTACACTCTGTTTATTTGTTTTTGTTTTCCATTGTGACACAAAATACTGGAACATCGACCGAGACAAAAGTACTACTCACACTACTCACTTCCTTTTATAAAAAATATATTCATTCGTACCCTAGAGTGCATCGATATTCTTTTCTTCTAACTTACTCACTTGTCCGTCCTTTATACACGCGCTTCATTCACATTTTCACCATTTCATATACATTTCATTCATACATTCATTCATGAAGTACTTGAACTCAATGTCATTCGCGGGATTCTTTTGTTCGTTGCTCAGCAGTAGTAGCAAATCGGCCATCCCACCGTTCGTTGCTTCCGCATTCTCTCCTTCTCATTGCTTCTCGAAAACAACAACACGACCCATCATTCGTACGAGTCTTTCGAAAATGAGCCAGAGCATTGGTACTCTCTCTCCTTTTGTCACCACTGCTACCCAATTTGTATCCAAACCAACGATTGCAACGACATCTTCTCTCCAATCCTCCTCCTCCTCTCCGCCGTCCGCAATGGAAGAGGAAGTTGACCCAGGCCACGTTGAAGGAACAGAACTTCGTGTCCTCAAATATCCTCATCCTTCACTCCGAGCTGAAAATGTCGAGGTGACAGAGGAGGAACTCCAATCGGGAGAAATTGGAAAGATCGCGAAGGAAATGTTTCTAGTCATGTATGCCACAAAGGGTGTGGGTCTTGCAGCTCCACAAGTTGGAATTAACAAAAGGTTGATGGTATACAACCAATCTGGTGATAAAAAGAAGTGGCTGGAGGAGGTCATCATGGTGAATCCCAAGATTGTGGAATATTCGGAAGGTGTGGATGTGGAGAGAGAGGGATGTCTTAGTTTTCCGGGAATGAATGGGGAAGTGCAAAGGTCCAAGTGGATCAAAGTGGAAGCCATGAGTTTAAAGGGAAAGAAAATTAGAAAGAAGTTTAATGGTTGGGAGGCAAGGATCTTTCAACATGAATATGATCATTTGGATGGGATCGTGTATCCGGATCGATTGACAGAACAAGGGAAAGAAGAAGTGAAGGGAAGATTGGAAGAATTGATTCAAGAGTTTGGACCAGGCGGTGTTTTGTAATTATTTTACAGAGATGATAGTTATTACAATATAATAATAGTAGTGATTATGAGATAATAGTAGTGATAATAGGTAGTGCAAGATGAAAATACTGTAGGGTGCATAGGAATTAAGGTGCCCGTACTTTGAAATTTCCTTATCTGCAAAAAAAGTTTATTGTACCAGGTAACAGGGTACATAGTACCTACGGGAAATGGAAGAAGAACCGAGGGAATGGCGACGGCACCTCCCACTCACTTTTCTTTTGTGGGGTTTGGGGTTTGGTGTTCTTTCACAAAAACACACACGGCACGCACTCATTAGTTGAACACATTGTACATCGCATCAACATTCATCGAGAGAGCTTCATTTCATACAGTATAGATAAACAACAAACTCAAAACACACAAAAAAACATGAATAGAATCTACCATCGATCACTGCTTGCCTTGAGCAAACGCAGAGGACATGATATCCCTCGGTTCCTTTCTACTAGCAACGGTAGTAGGGAATCCATATTGCAACAAAAGCAAAGAGATTTATTTGCAATGATGGAATCACATCAAGAAGAGATTGATTCATCTCTTGAAGATTTGAAACACAATAACAACAGGGATGGCATTATCATCCAGACCACCACACAGAATTCTACAGGAGGTGACGACATGATTCAACCATCAAAACATTTGCAAGAACAAAGAGCTACACTAATTCACGATGCAGGTATCATGACCAAATCACTGTACAGATCATGTCTTCGTTGCGTCCAATTAATCCGTCATGGAAATGAACATGACATGGCAGACTTTGACGAGAGAGAAAAACAACAAAAACTTAATCGAAGCAAACAAGGTTTTAGTGGTTTTGATGGATTTTCGTCCTCCCTTGAGCCTCCGGTAGATCGTGACAATGAATTGTCCTCACGTGCCATGTATTACCTTGCCTTTGCCAAGGAATCTTTTCATCAGGAAATTGATTGTTTGGAGCAAGATCCTTGGAGAATCGAAAATGTCAAACGATTTCTTTATTTAATGAGACAGGGAGAAGAAAGAAGGAAATGGTTGCTTCAGGAATATAAGTTTGAAGATCCTTATGCTGAGAAATGGAATGAAGACAAACTGTTGGATTGGGAAGAGAAAGCTTGGAAATTGGTGAAGGAAACATATGAATCCAATGGATGGGTGTATCAAAAAGATGGTGACGTCACGGTGGATGAGGTTGATACTATCGATGATGGTATTGATTGGGATGAAACGTATGACGACGATGAGGAAGACGGTAGGTTCAAACGGTCTCGCTAGCTATAATTTTTGCTTGATTGTATACTATAATACGTAATACATACATGTTACATCCAAATCAAGATATTATGCAATTATTTGTAGCTTGATTTCCACCAATGGAATTTCCTTCTTGACATTTGTAATGCCTGGGATCAAATTGACATTCACAAACATAGCACCAATGATATCCACAGGGGCAACTCATGTGATTGCAACCAAAGGTACGATTGGTTCTCATGGAACATCCCGGACAACACCGTGCATCTCCAGCTTCTGCTGAAAGAAGAAATTCATCATCATCGGAAGCACGCTGTCCATAACTAGAACACAGTTGTCGACTATGACTGATTCGTATTCCAGAGGACTTACCAATCGTGTTCCATGGACGTGAACACAATCCACAAAATTGATGTTTGCATCCAGGGCATGTCACCAGTCTACCATCTTTACAATCGGTACCTTGTTGTTCCATATTGTACAAGGACCGTGTCTTCTTCCCGAATCCTTTACGGAAATTTCGTGGATTGAAAACATCTACATCCAAAGGATTCAACCAGTGTTCTGTCGTGAAACCATTTTCGTTCATGATGGCTTCCTCTTCTTCGGGTGATATCGGCTTGTAAAAGTAGGAAGAACAAGACAAGAGCACTTTCTTTCGAAATTCCTTGGGATTCTCATTCTTTAATTTGCATTTTCGGAATTCCTTATTGACCAGCCACAAACATTCACAATTGGGTCTTGGACAATGCAATACATGAACATAGACGTGGTTTGCATCTGCTGTTGACTCGTCAGTACGGTCCTTGTCTAATATTTTGTCCGAATTGTGATGTTTCTCCTTTTCCTTGTCATTCCCACACGAGGAATTCGAAAGTGCCACCGTGAGACTCCATCTCTCATATAAAAGCAAATCTTGTCGTTCCCCCAATGATTGAGCCAATTTCCGAAATACAATGGCGTGATCCAAAAAGAACGAATGGAAGATTCCCAAGATGCAATATATTTGAAACATGGACCTCCCCAAGAAAAAGCGCAAAAGTTGTATATTTTTCATTTGAAAACACTCCCTAACGGTCAAATCTGATATTGTGCCCCCACCACAGGCAAACGGACAGGATAGTTCCCGACGTCCATCGCCAGTGATGCCTTCTTCTAAAATAGATTTGATGTGGGAATAGAGGCAGTTTTGACAAAGAACGGAACTGCAGCAGGATAGGATCT